>JAIUZE010046676.1:0-24840 GCA_022085475.1 Heliosperma pusillum
TTTCCTAATCCTAGTCTATTTCCTTATTGTTATTTCCTAATTCTAGTCTATTTCCTTATTATTATTTCCTAATTCTATTATGCTCATAATAAGGCAATTGTTGCCATAATTTTAGCTAGTACATAGCTGATTTCCATCGGTTATTAGGATAGTTTTAGGAGTATAATTTAGTATAAATAGGACCTCTTGTAATCACAATTATCATCGAAATTTGAGCAAAACGTTGAGTTTAAATCTATTCTAATTACTTGCGAGTTCTTAGAGTGTATAGTTTCTTTCTTGCGAGGGGAAGCTATTGTGAGTCAACCCTTGCGAGGTGAGAGTCACGAGTTGTGTCGAGGCTAGAGTTCCTTGCGAGGGAGGACGGTTTAGTCACTCCATATCCTTTAGTTACTTCGTTTATACGTATACGAACACATAAAATCAGAATTATTCCGCTGCAATTTAGATTACTCTATTTCATTCGAAAAATCAACTTAGTTCTATATCAAATTGGTATCAGAGCAAGGTTATTAATTTGTTGCTTAACAAATTAGTCTTGGGAAAGCAATCATGCCGGGAGGAGACGCTGATGGTGACAGCAACGTTACAGCAGTCGTGCAAGCCCAATTAGACGAGATGAAGGAGGTCATGAATCAAATGAAGTATATGATGAAAAATCTTCCAAAGGTGATAGCAGAGAGTTCCAAGGAACGAGGTAGGAGCTCAAGTGGTAGTCGTTCAAGAAAAGGTGAGTCCGAATCAGACGAGGAGAATTCGAATTCACTAAGGAAAAAGGGAGCTCGTAATGAGGATGACCGAGGCCTATAGCTAGATATACCGGAGTTCAAAGGCGATTTGGATCCCGAAAACTTCTTAGATTGGATTAGGCAAGCTGAAAAGGTGTTTGAATACAAAGAATACGATGAACAAAAGAAGTTCAAGGTGGCTGTTCTTAAGTTAACTAAGTATGCATCACTATGGTACGATAACCTGAAAAAGAAAAGAAGTCGAGAGAAAAAGAGCAAGATCAATACATGGGAAAAACTTAAGAAGCATCTAATGAAGCGATTCCTACCTAAGGAATATGAGCAAGAGAATTATTTGAAGTTGCAATCTCTAACTCAAGAAGGAATGTCCGTATCAGAATATATCAAAGAGTTCGAGAAATTGACAATTGTTTGTGATCTTGAGGAGAAAGAGGAACTTAGGGTTGCAAGATTCATAAAAGGTCTCACGCCCTCAATTGCAAATCGAGTTGAAGTTCAGATTTATGATGGACTTGATGATGTGAGTCGATTGGCGCTGAAATTCGAAAAGCAAGACAAGACTAAAAGAACTTATGGTTATTCCAAGGGTGCAAGTTCAACATCTTATTCAAAGCCTAAAGAGACCACGAAAGAGGTAGTGAAGGATAAGGAAAAGGAACCAGTTGTGGCAACTAAAGGAGCTTCAATGAGGCGTTGTTTCAAGTGTCAAGGCTATGGACACATTGCAAACGAATGCCCGCAAAAGAGAGCCCTCACGGCTCAAGACCTTTGCAACATGATTCCGGAGTTTGTTACACCTGATTCTTCGAATGCTCAATCCGACATTGAAGAAGAAGAAGGGGACATGACCTATGATGTAGATCCCTTAAGTGAAGAAGAATGCTTGGTAATTCGAAATTTACATATGGAGACCAAACCTGTTGAAGCCGAGCAAAGACAACAAATTTTCCACACCCGATGTAAGGTACAATCAAAGCTTTGTAATCTAATCATTGATAGTGGATCATGTACAAATGTAGTGGCAAAGGGGTTGGTTGATGAACTGAAATTACAAGTTAAGAACCTTGATAAACCCTACAAGTTACATTGGTTGAATGGAGACAATGGGATTCAAGTAAAGAAACAAGCATTGGTTTCGTTGAGTTTAGGCCCTTATAGTGATGATATCTGGTGCGATGTGATTCCGATGAATGCGTGCCATATCTTGTTGGGTCGACCATGGCAATTTGATCGAAAAGTAGAGCATGATGGTAGGACAAATGTGTATAGTGTAACCAAAGGCAAAGCAACTTATAATTTGAAGCCTTTATCACCTAATAAGATCAAGGAGCTGAAATCAAAGAAGGAGAGCTTATTTATGGAAGCTCGTGAGGTTGAAGAAGTGTTGAGTCGTGGAGAGCAAGCCTATGTTCTAATGGTTCGCGACTTAGAAACCAAAGGAGGCAATGAAAATCGTGTGGTTGAAGGATTGTTGAAAGAGTTTTATGATGTGTTTCCGAATGAATTACCAAATGGGTTACCTCCTTTAAGAGGTATTGAACATCAAATTGACTTGATTCCAGGAGCTCAATTGCCCAACAAACCAGCCTATCGTTGCAATCCCAAAGAAGCAAAAGAGTTACAAAGACAAGTCCAAGAGTTGATTGATCGTGGTTATGTTCAAGAGAGCTTAAGTCCTTGCGCCGTACCTGCATTGTTAGTGCCAAAGAAAGATGGGACGTGGAGAATGTGCATTGACAGTAGAGCCGTCAACAACATTACAATCAAATATCGGTTTCCTATGCCAAGATTGGATGATATGTTAGATGAATTGAGCGGTTCTCAAGTGTTCTCAAAACTGGATTTGCGAAGTGGATATCACCAAATGCGAATTCGTGAAGGAGATGAATGGAAAACAGCGTTCAAAACTAAGCAAGGCTTGTATGAATGGCTTGTTATGCCATTTGGTTTATGCAATGCTCCTAGTTCGTTTATGAGGTTAATGAATGAAGTGCTAAGGCCGTTTTTAAACAAGTTTGTGGTAGTGTATCTTGATGATATACTGATTTATAGCAAGAATGAAGAAGATCATTTGAGGCATCTCCGAATGGTGTTGGAAGTATTAAGAAACCAGAAACTTTTTGGCAAATTGGAGAAGTGCACCTTCATGGTGTCTAGTGTGATATTCTTGGGTTACATTGTAAGTAAGGATGGAGTTAGTATGGATCCGTCCAAAGTAGAAGCAATTAAAGCGTGGCCGGTTCCTAGCTCAACAACGGAGGTTCGAAGTTTTCATGGGTTGGCCTCATTTTATCGAAGATTCAACCAAAATTTCAGTACAATAATGGCACCTATGACTGAACTAACAAAGAAGGGCGAGTTTGTGTGGACTACTAGTGCCCAAAAGGCATTTGATGAGGTAAAAACTAAGCTTAGTTCCGCACCTTTTTTAATACTTCCCAATTTCGATAAGCTATTTGAAGTAGAATGTGATGCGAGTGGGGTTGGGATTGGGGCTGTTTTGGTACAAGAAAAACGTCCCGTGGCTTACTTTAGTGAGAAGTTGGGTGGTGCTCGATTGAATTACTCGACTTATGACAAAGAGTTCTATGCAATTGTGAGAGCTTTAGATCATTGGAGTCATTACTTGCGTCCGAAACCATTTGTTTTGCATTCGGATCATGAGGCATTGAAGCATATTCATGGGCAACAAAAATTGAACCCTAGACATGCTAAATGGGTTGAGTTCTTACAATCCTTTACATTCTCATCAAAATACAAAACAGGAACTTCGAATGTAGTTGCGGATGCATTATCTAGAAGACATTGTTTGTTGATTGAACTTGATGCAAGATTGTTAGGATTCGAGCACATTAAAGGCTTATACAAGTCTGATCCGTCCTTTGCTAAGGAGATCATCGAACCTACTGGTGTTTATGAGGTGCAAGATGGTTACTTGTTCAAGAGGAATCGACTTTGCATTCCACAAGGGTCGATTCAAGAGTTGATAATTCGAGAGGCACATGGTGGAGCATTAGCAGGTCACTTCGGGTCGAACAAGACTTATGATATTGTAAGTGAGCACTTTTATTGGCCTAAGATGAACAAGGATGTGCAAGAGATCGTGAGTAAATGTGTTGTGTGTCAAAAGGCAAAGAGTTTGTTTGTCAAAGGCTTATATACACCTTTACCTGTTCCAAATCAGCCTTGGAGTGGAGTTAGCATGGATTTTATTCTTGGTTTGCCTAGGACTCAACGTGGTAAGGATTCAATCATGGTTGTGGTTGATCGATTTTCAAAGATGGCACACTTTATTCCTTGTCACAAGACCGACGATGCTACTAATGTTGCTGATTTGTATTACAAAGAAGTAGTTCGGTTACATGGAATTCCGAATTCTATTGTTTCGGATCGAGATGTGAAGTTTCTTAGCTATTTTTGGAAGACTCTATGGCGCTTAGTGGGAACGAAGTTGCTATTTAGTACTTCACATCATCCTCAAACTGATGGACAAACTGAAGTTACTAATCGAACTTTAGGAAGCTTGTTGAGAGGATTGGTGAGTAAGACTACAAAGGATTGGGATGTGAAGCTTGCTCACGCGGAATTTGCATACAATCGCACTCCGTCAGTTACTACAGGTCGTACACCATTTGAGATCGTGTATGGTGTTAATCCTTTCCTACCTATTGATTTAGTTCCAATTCCAAAGAAAGACTTGATGAGTTTTGAAGCCAAGGATAGACAAGCTACTTTTTTTCGGACTTGTGAACAAGTGAAGGCACAAATTGAGAAAGCAAATGCGAAATACAAGGAGAAAGCAAATAGGAATAGGAAGCAGCCCGTGTTCAAGGAAGGAGACTTGGTATGGTTACACCTAAGAAAAGAACGATTTCCTTCTAAAAGGAAAAACAAGTTGATGCCAAGAGCCGATGGCCCATTCAAAGTGCTGGAATGTTATGGGTCTAATGCCTACAAGTTGGAATTACCGAGTGAATATGGAGGAGTAAGTGCTACATTCAATGTTGGAGATCTCTCACCCTACTTAGAAGATGATAATTTGAGGGCAAATTCTCAAAAAGAAGGAGAGAATGATGCAGAAGCACTTGGAAATGTAGAAAATGAAGTCCTAATCAGTCGAAATGTAACTCACATTTCTGAAGGTTTCAAGATAGGCTCGAAAATGGTAAACATGATAACGTGGAAGTTGCCTTGAAGAAGGTTAAGGTGGTGATCCGTGTAGCTAGGCAACAGCTTGGTTATTGATATTTCCTAATCCTAGTCTATTTCCTTATTGTTATTTCCTAAACAGCTTGGTTATTGATATTTCCTAATCCTAGTCTATTTCCTTATTGTTATTTCCTAATTCTAGTCTATTTCCTTATTATTATTTCCTAATTCTAGTATGCTCATAATAAGGCAATTGTTGCCATAATTTTAGCTAGTACATAGCTGATTTCCATCGGTTATTAGGATAGTTTTAGGAGTATAATTTAGTATAAATAGGACCTCTTGTAATCACAATTATCATCGAAATTTGAGCAAAACTTTGAGTTTAAATCTATTCTAATTACTTGCGAGTTCTTAGAGTGTATAGTTTCTTTCTTGCGAGGGGAAGCTATTGTGAGTCAACCCTTGCGAGGTGAGAGTCACGAGTTGTGTCGAGGCTAGAGTTCCTTGCGAGGGAGGAAGGTTTAGTCACTCCATATCCTTTAGTTACTTCGTTTATACGTATACGAACACATAAAATCAGAATTATTCCGCTGCAATTTAGATTACTCTATTTCATTCGAAAAATCAACTTAGTTCTATATCAGAAATGGCTATCATTGGTTCCTCGTAAACTCGTATTCTAGTGCCTTTGCTCCATAAAGTAAGAAAATATAGCAAAACCGCTTCATTTCCTATAAAACGAGACAAAACACGCAAAACAACTAGAATAGCAATATTAGCTCGTTAATCACTTATCAAAGTGCATAAATCGTATAGAAATCGAGCTAAAACGGGGGATAAATTAGTACAAAATATCACTTATCAGAGAAGATTTCCTACTAAGAGCATCGGCAACAACATTAGCCTTCCCTTCATGATACAACAACTCAAAATCATAATCATTCACCAATTCCAACCATCTTCTTTGTCTCATATTCAACTCTTTTTGAGTAAATATGTACTTCAAACTCTTGTGATCGGTGAATATACGACAATGAACACCAATAAGGTAGTGTCTCCACACTTTCAACGCATGAACAACGGCGGCCAATTCCAAATCATGAGTAGGATAGTTCACTTCATGAACTCTCAACTGTCTCGAAGCATAAGCCACCACTTTTCTATTTTGCATAAGTACACATCCCAATCCCATCTTTGAAGCATCACAATAGACATCAAAGTCTACACCATCTTCAGGCAAAGTCAACACCGGAGCGGTAGTCAACCTTTTCTTTAATTCTTGAAAAGCAGCTTCACAAACTTCATTCCATAGGAACTTGGTTTCCTTCTTCAATAATTGAGTCATCGGTCTAGCAAGCTTAGAGAAATCCTTGACAAATCTTCGGTAGTAACCAGCTAAACCAAGAAAACTTCGAACTTCCCTAACATCGGTCGGACTCTTCCAATCCACCACAACTTCAATCTTTGAAGGATCTACCATCACACCTTCTTTAGAAATCACATGCCCAAGAAAGGACACCTTAGGTAACCAAAATTCACACTTGGAGAATTTAGCATACCACTTCTGATGACGAAGAACACCCAAAATAGTCCTTAGATGAATATCATGCTCTTCTTCGGACTTGGAGAAAAAAGGATATCGTCAATGAACACCACCACACACTTGTCAAGATACTCACTAAATGTGCGGTTCATTTGATCCATGAAAATAGCGGGAGCATTCGTCAATCCAAATGGCATCACCTTGAGCTCATAATGACCATACCTTGTACTAAAAGCGGTCTTCGGAATATCAACATCACGAACGGGAATTTGATGATAACCGGATCTCAAATCAATCTTGGAAAAAGTAGAAGCACCCTTTAGTTGATCAAACAAATCTTCAATTCTTGGTAAAGGATACCTATTCTTGATTGTAATCCGATTCAACTCACGATAATCAATACAAAGCCTCATAGAACCATATTTCTTCTTCACAAAGAGAACGGGAGCACCCCAAGGCGAGGCACTTGGTCGAATAAAACCCTTCTCAATCATATCATCAAGTTGCTTTCTTAACTCTTTCAACTCGGTCGGAGCCATACGGTAAGGAGCTTTAGCTATGGGTCCGGAACTAGGTACAAGATCAATAGAAAACTCAACATCACGCTCGGGAGGGATCCCGGGCAAGTCTTCAGGAAATACATCAACGAATTCACGAACTATAGGCACATCTTCAATATTCGGCAAAGAGGTAGTAGAAGAAGTCACAATACACAAGTATGCTTGGCGACCCTTTCTTACCATACTTACCAACTTCATTGCGGAAATCAAAGACACACCTTTTCGGGGATGAGATCCCTTATAGGTTATTCTAACTCCTAAAGGACTCTTTAAATAAATCTTTTGATCTCTACACTCGAACCTAGCATGGTACAATGCTAACCAATCAATACCTAGAATTATATCGAACTCCTAGAGGGAACTTAAGGAGATTAGCGGGAAAGATAGAACCCGCAATAGATATTGGAACATTAGAATAAAGAGTAGAACAAGAGATAATTTCTCCGGATGGTAAGGATATGGGACTATCCTCACTAGATGTAGGCTCGATTGATAAGTTATTAGCATAAGTCGAAGACACAAAGGACATTGAAGCACCGGTATCAAAAAGAATAAGACACGGTCTCTCTAAGATTGAGAACATACCCGTAATTATCTCCGGATGAGCATCGGCTCCGGCACGGCTCATAACAAAGATAGAACCCTTAGGTTTTGCAATTGGAGGGGGCAACTTACGATCGGGGCAATCCTCATAACGGTGACCACCCTTTTGCCAAAAGAAGCAAATATAAGGTCGGTTGGAACAAGTCACACCGGGGTGATATGGAAGTCGACAACGGTTGCAAAAGCGACCTTGAGCTTGAGAGGGAGCATATGGCCTATGAGCCACGTTAGAAGTAGCTCGGGGAATGAAAGGAGCGGGAGCTCTTGCATTTGCATTTGAAGGAGGATTGAATCTCCTCTTGTTGGCATAAGAGTTAGAGGAAGACGGAGTAAACGGTCTCTTCCCATAGACATTTGGCCTAGGAGTGAAAGAAGGAGAGGGATTATTCATCATTGCTTCGTCCCTAATGGCCTTCATGGAATTTTTGGCCCATAAAGCATCATCATATAAATCCCCAAAGGAAGTAGTATTCCTCCTCACTTTACTTTGAAGTAAAGCACTCAACTTGTTGCGGTAGTAGAAAGCTCGATCCTCGTCGTCTTTGATAAGCCTCGGAGCAAAGTGAGCAAGCTTGTTAATCTCCGTAGTGAAGTCTTGTGCCGACAAGTTACCTTGCTTAAAGTCAATAAATTCCTTGAGCCTTTGTTGCTTGAGCTCCTTAGGATAGAATCGACCTTCCACTAGAGCTTTGAGACAAGCCAAATTGAAATCATCTTCAAGAGTAGCGGTGGCACTAGTAATTGCCCACCAATTATCAGCTTCCCTTACAAGGAAGTGCTTTACGATCCTCACCTTGTCCTCTTCACGGACTTGGTATAGATCAAATTGCTTCTCCATCTCTCGGAACCATTCCGATAGCTCGGTAGGATCCGGCTCTCCACCGTAGAGTATAATCTTACTCCTAGCTATTTGACCTGCCACCCAAGCGTAGCCTCCTTGGTGGTTATCTTCTCTTCGAGGGGGAACTTGGTTAGCTTGAGCTAAAGCCGCATCTTGTTGATATTTCAACACTTGCGTAAGGGCTTGTAGCATAACGTTCTCAACTACTCGAGGTCTAACCATCTTCATAAGAAACAAAAACAAAACAAGTTAATCCTAACACTTAGCATAAACAAATAGACTACCAAGTAAAGTCCTTAACTTCTACCCAATCTCTCATTTATTATTTTAAGGTCAAGGAGTTTAAGTTTAGGGTTCACGTATGTGCGTCAGGAGCGATAAAGCTCTGATACCAACTGTGACAACCCTCGCGAATGCGGAAATAAAACATACAAGCATGTGATTTAATTAGCGGAAATACGGTATTTTAAAAACTTTTTACATGCAAGATAGAAATACGAGGAGTGTCAAATATTACAAACCAAAGTATGAAATATACAACAAAGAGACGTAGTCTCTCAAAATGTTATCAATGTCAAAGTGATTAGCAAACTAGCTAAATAACGTCTAGAGGTGAATCTTCCAAGGACAACGCCCGCTAGCTGACACGCGAACCCAAAATACAATAAGCAAAAAGCCATCCAATCAAGCAACCTGTTCATCCATGAAAAACATGAACGCCACAGTCAGTGGGGAGTAACTCCGGGTTCTCCCAGCCATATCACATTAAACATACATAAATGGAAATACAAAAGTAGAAGCATGCATATATAGATATACATGTGAAATACGATAAGGATAAATAGGCATTTCGATATATAAGGATAAGAGCATATGAAGTACAAATCCATAACCATCATATTGTACAAAGACTCGGGGAAAACACTCTTAGGCAACCATATACGCTCACTAGGGCTTGCTTCTCACCGTTAGCATTATAAGTTTGATTAGATTGAGACTCGACAAACAAACCATGCCAAGTCATCCAAAGATCACGAATAAACCAATCATATTATCATCCATCCAAACATACAATACATTGACGACATCTCTCACAGTAAATGAAACGCACTAGCACCGTGTACATGTCAAGTATGATTAAAAGGCAACCACGGGATAACATTTCCCTGAACGCATACACGATGCTACATTTCGTATATGTGGACTAGTTTCCTCCCGGTAGGACGATGACATAAATACCCGGTCCTAGTCTAAACCTGGCCAGACTCTCGGAATAAACCATTTTGCGATTCGACAAGCGATAACGTTTCACATCCAAGACTCGGTCAATCATAGACGCCGAGTACCCCAAATTCAGTCGACATTCACGAAAGAGGAGGAAAAGAGCACAAGCCTCATAAGAAGCAGTACGCTACATACAAATAACACCACCTCGCAAGTATACAACATTTGACGGCCGGGTCGATCAATGCAAAGCGTTTGCTACCCAACAACGTCGTCATATGCCCACTAACACATGCAATTAAGCAGTAAGGATACACTCCCCATTCCGACATTCCAGCCTTACGAACGTGGAGGTAGCCAAGGGAATGAGGGTACAAAGCACATAGGAAATTAGTGCTCAAACCGTAACATGTGTAAAAACCGACTCAAAGTGGGACATATAAAAAACCGTCACAAAACATGGGATACAAGCGAATGGAATATCATATATTCGAAACATTAATATTTTAAGTCACTACGTAAATTTATACGATAAACGAACCATGCGAACTATTAAAAATTAAAAATTTAGAAATTATAAGGAAATTACTCCAGCAGGGTGCCAGCCGGTCAGGGTGACCGACGGCCGGGCACCCGTCTGGCGCCTCATGCACAACCCAATTCTTATTAAAAACACAGCGTGTTCCTAGCCGGTCAGGGGGACCGGCGGCCGGGCACCCGGCTGGGAGCCATAGTTCACCCGAGAACAATCAACACAAGTTCAATCATTTTCAATTCTCATAAATCACTTCTATCAAATATCAATAATCAATAATTATTATCAACAATCATCAACAAACAACAATCATCATCAACAACACAATTCCTAAGCTTACTAATCATATTCTAAATACGATTTCTAACATAGAAAACACGTAAATGATATCGAGTAACCCTTCACCGTTACCTTTTTGCGTCTTCACTCCGCGTCAATGTGTTCTTCAATCAAGAAGTAGTCTTTGTCGGGATCTTGGAGGTCACCACCTACAAATAGATAATAAAAGATGAATATAATTCACCTTGAGAAAGACGGATAATTTGAAAAGCGAGAAAGACGGTAATTTTATTACCAATACGGATAGAGGACGATGGGAGGAGAAGAATGAGACGAACCTAGATGAATTTGAGCGAGAAACGAACGAGTAGTGATGATTCTAAGCTTGGAAGAAATATGGAGGTTAGGTTTTGAGTTTACTTGGTGAGGAAGAAGAAGTTTGAGTTGTGAGGGTGAATTAGGTTATGAGGGAGTATAGGAAGGAGTAAGTGGAAAAAGTCAAGGAAAAAGTCAATAACGTCTTAAGACGTAAATTACTTGAAATCTCGCGCAAAGTCCAAATACGAACTCGGAAATTCTAATTTAGACACGGGAAATTTAATTCTAAACTAAAACTAAATTTCGCTGAAAAGTATCCGTAAAATATTTTTACTATTAAAAATAAGGTACATTTGCGGGTGTTACAACTTACCCGATCGGGTAAGTGGTGTACCCGATCGGGGATGTCCGCTGATCCGAGCAATTGCTTCGACTTCCTCATTTTTGTCCTATGTGATGAATGCATGACCCCTCCCCCACGAAACCTTAATGCTATATAAAGAGAGCCTCCACCACACTTCTCAACACATCATCTCTACACATCTCTTCATACTTCATTTCTTTTCTCTTCTTACAATTCTCTTTAGTTTAGAAATTCGAGTTTAGATCATTTTCTTCTTCTTTTGTCTTTAGTTTCTTAGTTTATTTCTGTCTTTTCTACATCAAATCCTTAGCTTAGATCAATAATAATTTCATCCTTGTAATCTCCTTTGTGTGGTTCAAGTATTGTAATTGGTGGATCGATTATTCTATGCGAGGAATTTTTTATTATTGTTGTCGTTATCGTCGTTGATCGTCATCTAGGTATTCCTATTTTACCTTTTGTTTAACGTCTTTATGTTTCTTATTTGATTGTTATTTTCTTTACATGTTATCTTAGATTCATTTTTCATACCGTTATTGCAGCAGGAGCTGGGGCACAGGGCAGGGCAGAATTCAACACTAGGGACAGGGGGCAGGCCAAGGGGGATCAAGGGGTGAGCATTGGCAGCCAAGGGGAGGTCTACATGGGTATCCAAGGGTCAATCTGGGGGCAAGGGATGGGTAACAAAAGGGGAAGCTGCAAGCTGAGCAATGTTGGCCAGGACACGAGCCAGGACACGAGCCAAGACACGAGCCAAGCAAGCCAAAGACAAGCCCACCAACACCCCACCACAATATCACAAAAACAGCCTAACCAACACCCCACCACAATATCACAAAAACAGCCTACACCAGTCACTTGGGGAAGGCATAACTACCACCACACTCTGAACCACCAGCTACCACCAAGCCCAGCTAAAACCTTACCCACCTAGGTCCAAAAAAGTCCTAGGGAACCAGTCCAAAACACAACACAACTACCCTAAAAATCCAAATCAAAACAGCCTACCTAAAGCATAAAGCATAAAGCAGTCTTTCCATTTCTAGCTAAAAACTGAAAGACTATCTCCAAAAGCCTTTCCTTGTCTTCCCTACTATTAGAACTACTGCAGAAGAAGGTCAATGAGTATTAATGAGCTTCGTCCACAAGCTTCAAGCCAACACCAAGCAACAAAGCACAACCTGGAGCATGTCACTGTCATGTGTCTGCAATTGTCTGTTTTCAGTTTTCTTTTGTAGTTTCAGTCTGAAATTGTAGCCAGTAACTTGTCACGTTTATGTAGATTAATCCTGGCCCTTAGATGTTATTCTAGGGTTGTATTAGATCAAGCATTGAGGCCTATATAAGGACCCATGCTCTTTTGTATAAGGCAGTTGATTATTGAATGAAAAAACTGAGCATTGTTCTCATTTCTAAAATCTTTCCAACTTATGCATTGTCTTGGTTGAAAGTCAGGCCAGATAACTTCCTGTGCTAGGCTGTGGTTGTTGATCTAAGTCTGTGGCAAGTTAAGATATCCCTGTGCATAGACTGTGGGGTGTTTTGCTTGTTGTTTAGTTCAAGTCTGCTTACCTGTGCTTGGCTGTGGTAAGGAGCCTTAACTAGTCTAGTTTGTTATTTGATTCCCTGTGTTGAGCTGTGGGAGTTGAGTAACATCCATATCCAGTGCTAGATAGGAGTCTAGGGTCCAATTCCTAACACACCCCTATAATATCACTGCAGTTATAATCGTTATATTCACTAGATTATCCATTTAGCGTCGTTATTATCGTCATATAAAGAGTCTTAAAATATTGTCGAAATCAAATAAACATGTCTATCCTAGTTTTTATTATCATCGTCTTAGATATAAACATCACCATGAGCGAGTAGTCACCTTTATAGGGTGAAGGGTAGCCATGTAGGTCGATAAAAAGATGATAATTGGATAAAAGAAATTGTGCTTTTAAAACATCGTGTCTATGCATGTTTGGACTAAAACGATAGTTGACGATTCCTGATCAAAATCATTGACTAGAATGGAATTCTTTTCAAGGTAGAAATACGTGAATTGAATAGACCAAGCATGACATGGTAGATTAAGACCTAGTAAATTGCCTAAAAGCCTGCTAGACTATCTGATCTATGATTGTAATGAATACATCATTCTTACGAACTCACAATGAATTATTTGCACGTTCTAATTCCAATTTCATCAATATGTTAATATACATGTGTGAACCTACTTCCCTAGATTCTTCTCATCATTGTCAATTCATCATTTGCTTTATTGTTTTTATTTACTTTTATTTTGTTTTTATTTATGCTTTTTATTAGTTTAGAAATCAAAACTCCAAAACCCAGAAACTCGTTAGATAAAATCCAATTGCAAGACATCTCACATTCTATAGGAAACACCATCTCCCTGAGGATCGACCCCTACTTCCCTAATTACATTAATTTGTTATTAGCCTAGTCTGGGTAATTATCTTTGTATCGGGCTTGCGACAGGTCCGGTCATTTACACATATGCAAAATATGAAACAACTTGGTACACAACAATACATGGACAAAACAATTCCACAATTCACCCGCTGTGGTGAAGCCACGCGGTCGAATATAACACACTTGATCGAATACGAGACACTCGGTCAAGTAGACTCTTTACTCGGTCAAGTACGACGCACTCAGCCGAGTACATACTATACTCGGTCGAGTACACGCGCATGTAACTATCAAGATGCATAATTTTAAGACACTCGATCGAGTGCAAAGTGCGCTCGGTTGAGTGCCCTGCACTCGGTCAAGTTCCTAATTACCTCGGTCGAGTGCTACGGATTTTTCATCACTGACCAGTTTTCGTAAAACAAGCATATCTCCCTCAATTCTAAGTTGGTTTGAGCTCATGACATACTGTTAGAACTGTAACAGGACAAGCTACCACCTCCAGTTGTAACGACATCAATATCATTTCTAGAAATCAAGTTGTAGAAGTTTGAAGACAGACCTTCCAAAATCAAACCTCATATAATTCGGATTTTTGTTACCAAACAAAATTACCACTCATCGACATAACTCATATCACATAAAAGAGCATAATTCACAACCATTTACATCTTCTCATCATCTCGACATATCAATATGCCATACATGTTCCCACATCACTAATCCATTCATACCATCTTCATGTTATGCACAACAATAGTGCGATCATGCAATAATACAATTTTGTACAGCAATTGCTCATGCATATTCACATACATAACACTTCATATCATATTCTCATGTTTAATTACGATTATTCAGTTCATATTCTCCTCATACATACCACATACTCTGATGTAACTCATACATATGACATGGTTGTTAATAATAACATAATATCATGCCAAAATCATCACCATACATACAAAATTTATTTCATATAGGCTCATCATTGTGCCATCATATTTCATGCGCAACATATATTCATACCACATCTCATGTAGTTCACGTCTCACTACATCATCCATGCCAATCTAATGTGATACGCACATGATGCAATCCATCACCCACTCCATTCCAAATCCATCTTCGTTTCACAGATTCTCAACATGCAACACATTAACAACAACAAATACACATTACACCCCGACACTTCCCATGGTAGATGACTGGCACCGGGAGATGGAGAGTATCATCGAGGTCGTCGACTGTCTAGCGCATCTGTGCGCAGAGCAAGCCGCATTTTACCTGATAGGTCAAGTAGAGAAGTAGTGTTGTAGAGAGAGGATGGCTATGAGGGACAATTATCTGGGTGACGGGGAGGAGGCGATTCCATGGAGAGACTTTAAGGTAGAGATGAGGATGGAATTTGTTCCCGAGGATGTAAGAGAGAAGCTGAAATTGGAGTTTTACTCATTCCGAATGACAAGGGAGATGTCCGTGATTGATTACTACAACAAGTTCACAGAATTGGCAAGCTATACCGACGAGATGCAATGGAGCCAAAAGTCCCTGCCTGAGAATTTTCTGAAGGGGTTGGTCTTTAGGCTGATGAACAAGGTACGTGTGGCAGTGGCTTCTGACCTTAAGGAGGCATATGAGAAAGCGGGGGAGGCATAAAGATTGGTAGAAGTGACAAAGAAATCTAAGGAGTCGATGGAGAATAATAAGAGAAAGGCGACCAGTGAGGATGGAGGCAAGTCTACCTTTAAGAGGGGTAACTACTCTCACGCCAGATAATATTCTGGTGGTGGTGGCTACAAAGGGGGACAACAATCTGGAGGGAACGGCAGTCAGGCTGCTAGTGAGACTTCTGGAATGAAGTGTTATAGTTGTGGCGGCTTTGACCACAAGAGGTTCGAGCATGGCTAATAATCGGCCTGCGGGTTCATGGAACCAGAGTGTGACCGGCGATGACGATAACCGCAATGGAGGGACCTACCAGCGGGAGAACAACAACAATGGGGATAACCATAGTTCAGCTTCGAAGTCTGCGGCATCTGCGAGCATAGTGCAAGGAGGTGGTCAGAAGAACTGTGGTAAACTATTCATGATGGATAAGCAAGCAGCAGAGGCAGACGCGCAAGTTGTCACCGGTACATTTCTTGTTAAGCATGTTCCTTCTTTTGTTTTGTTCTATGAGGTATTTATACCTTCTGGAGAGTCAGTGTCTTTTACTAAGTTGTTTAGGGATGTATTTGTTATTGTGGGGGAGCTGGACTTTCCAGTCACCAGTTTGAACTTCTTTTAGACAGTTTTGAAATAATCGTCGGGATTGATTGGTTGGGTAGATATAAGGCAAATATAGACTGTCGTCAGAAGAAGGTGTCCTTAACGGGTCCGAAAAGAGTAACGGTGTAGTACCGAGGGTTCGTGGTGAAGCCTAAAGTAAAGCTGATAGCGGTAGTTACCTTAAAGGCCTATAAGAGGAAGGGCTACCCTATGATTTTATGTCATGTGAGATACCAAAGTTAAGCAACCGACAATAGAACAGATGAGGGGGTTAGTGAGTTTGATGATGTCTTTCCAGATGAGATAGAAGGATTACCGCCGAGAAGGTATATTGCTTTTAGCTTAGAGTTGAAGCCGAGTACGGGACCGATATCTAAGGCCTCGTATCGCATGGCACCAAAGAAGCTGGAAGAGCTAAAGAAGCAGTTGAATGAGCTAGTGGACAAGGGGTACATTATACGTAGTGAATCACCATGGGGTGCGACAGTTCTTTTTGAAAAGAAGAGGGATCGTAGCTTACGGTTGTGCATTGATTACCGTGAGCTGAACCATGTGACGGTGAAGAATAGGTATCCATTACCTAGGATTGGCGAGTTTTTAAGCAGTTGAGTGGAGCTGGGGTATTTTCAAAAATTAATCTAAGCTCGGGGTGTCATTAGCTGAGGATAAAGGATAGTGACATTCCGAAGGCGTTTCGTTCGAGGTATGGCATTATGGGTATGCGGTGATGCCATTCGATTGACAATGCACTAGTGGTATTCATGGACCTTATAAACCGGATCTTTAGTCCATATCTGGACACGTTCGTGGTGGTACTTATTGACGACATCTTGGTTTATTCTAAGACTAAGGAGGATCATGCAGAGCATCTGAAGATTGTGTTGCAGAACTTGAGGGACAACCAGCTGTACGTTATGTTGTCCAAGTGTGAGTTCCAGATAGAAGGTGGTATTCCTGATCATGTGATATCTAAAGAAGGGGTAATGGTGGATCCGAGTAAGATTGAGGCGGTGTCTAACTAGGAGGCACCAAAGAATGTGGTAGTGGTGAGAATATTTCTAGGTTTGGTTGGGTATTATAGAAGGTTCGTGAAGGACTTTTCAAGGATAGCAAGACCTATGACGGCATTGATGAGGAAGGAGAATAAGTTTTGCAAGGACGAGAGCTGTGAGACGGCGTTCCAAACCTTAAAGGAGCATTTAACTACCGCTTCTGTTTTGGCATTACTTGAAGGAAGTGAGAACTTTAAGGTGTATACTAATGTATCAAAGTGTGGTTTGGGATGTGTGATGATGCAAAATGGGAAGGTGATTGATTATGCATTAAGGCAGCTGAAGCCTTATGAGGAAAATTACCCTACCCGTCATTTAGAGTTTGGAGCAGTGGTGTTCGAACTGAAGATTTGGAGGCATTATTTGTATGGTGCCAGCTTGAAGGTGTTTTCAGACCATAAGAGTTTGAAGTACATCTTTACCTAGAAGAAGTTGAATAAGAGGCAATGGCAGTGGATGTAGTTGACTGGGGATTACGATATGTAGATCATTTACCACGAGGGGAAGGCTAATGTGGTTGCAGATGCTTTGAGCCTGAAGAGTGTAGATTCCTTGTGCACTGTGATGTCTTTGATGCGGCTGAGGGACGAGTTAGCGAATTGGGATCCATGTAATTTGGAAGGGAGATGCTACTAGTGACTTAATGATTAAGCCGGAATGTTATGATTCCATTAAAAGCAAGAAATTGAAGGATCCCAAAATTCAGTTGTGGAAGAAAGGGGTAGAGGAGGGTACTACTCCTAGGTTTTCGATTCATCCTGATGGGAGTGTTAGATTTTAGGGCCGATGGTGTGTTCCGGACAACCCGGAGATGAAGAAGGTAATTTTGACATAAGCTCATTTTACTCCTTATTCGGTTCATCCAGGTGGGGATAAGATATATAAAGATTTGAAGAGTATTTTATGGTGGCCGGGGATGAAGAAGGAAGTTGCCAATTTTTTTAGCGAGATGCTTGACCTGTTAGTGAGTCAAGGGGGGCCATAGGAGACCGCAAGGTTAGATTCCGTCTTTAGAGGTTCCGGAATGGAAATGCGAGTCTATATCCATGGACTTTGTGGTAGGACTTCTGAGATCGCAGAAGGGAAATAACATGATTTGGGTGATCGTGGATCGGTTGACCAAGTTAGCCCATTTCGTGGTTATGATGGATACTTGGAGAAAGATCGAGCTAGATTTGGCTTATAGGAAGCATGTGGTAAAGCTACATGGGGTGCCTCGATTTTAGAAGGAGTTGCAAGAGCTTATGAGAACAACATTGAAGATGAGTACAGCCTTTCATCCTGCGACGGATAGCCAGATGGAGAGAAAAATCAAGACCTTGGAAGATATGTTGAGGGCGTGTATGCTATCATTTAGTGGGAGCAGGGATGATAAGCTGGACCTGATAAAGCTTTCGTATAACAACAGATACCATTCTAGCGTTGGGATGTCACAATTTGAGGTCTTGTATGAGAGGAGATGCAGGAGTCCAATGTTTTTGGGATGACAATTCTGAGACAATGGTTCTTGGACCCCAGATTATTTAGGACATGATCGAACAAGTGAAGCTAATTCGCCAGAAGATGAAAGCACCGCCGGATCGTCAAAAGAGCTATGCAGATCTTCATCGTAGGGACATTGAGTTCTAGGTGGGTGACAAAGTCCTTTTGAAAGTGTCACATATGCGTGGGGTGATGAGATTCGGGAAGAGGGGCAAATTGAGCCAGAATTTCATAGGTCTCTATGAGATTTTGGACCGGGTTAGAGAGGTGGCTTACCGCTTAGCCTTACCAACTACTATTGATCGGCTCCATAATGTGTTCCATGTATCTCAGTTGCAAAAGTATGTGAGTGATCCATCTGATATTCTAGAGGCTGAGACCATTGAACAGCATGGGGCACTAACTTATGTTGAGGTGCCAAATGAGATCTTGGACGAGAAGGTGCGCAAGATCAGAGCTAGAGAGACGACGCTATTGAAGGTGTTATGGTCTAATTATAATGTGGAGGAAGCAACTTGGGAGCCTGAAGCCGCTATGCGAGAGCGATACCCGCATCTGTTTGAAGAGGTATCTTTGATTACGGGGACGCGACCTTGTTCTTTAGGGTGGGGGAGGAGATAATTGCATGATGTTAAGTATGCTAGTAGTTAGTGTCTTATGTTAGTAGTTACTGTATTTTGGTGGTTGTATAACATATATTGTGACATGTTACGTTGTTGTTAGTTTTGTGGTTAGTATGTGATACATGTATGTATTGTTGTTGTGTCTCATGTTGGTTGCTGGTAGGAGTATGATTTGTGAACTTCGAGGACGAAGTTCGTTCTTAATGAGGGAAGACGGTAATACTCTGTATTTCTGAGTAAAGCTTATACGACCGAGTGGATTGTGTACTCGGCCGAGTGAAGTGTATTCGGCCGAGTAGGTTGGTCTGTTGTTTGATCAGTATTCTGATCTTGGGTACTCAGCCGAGTGTGGTAAGCACTCGACCTAGTACGTTGTACTCGATCGAGTACATATTGTACTGAACCAAGTACACCGGTCTACGAGAATTATTCAGACGTTTGATTAGGGATTAATAAAGGGAGTTAAGTTCATAATTACAGTTTACGTTCTTCACCAAAAATCCTATTTCTCTCAAAAACTCTCTTAAACTTCTAAAAGAGATTCCTAACCATTTCGTGCCGGAGTAGATCTCTCATTGCCTTGTGTATTGTTCGGTAAGTATTCCTCATATGTGATTTCTATGAATAATTGTAAACCTCAATTGAATTGGGGGAAAAGGGAAAGATAATTAGTATTAATTATGTATAATTCTTGTATGATTAAGGGGGACTTTGTAGAAGAAGAATTCTAAGTGATTGCTTGTCTTCTTGCGGAATTTGATAACAAGGTAAGGTTTCCCTACTTAGTGCAGTTATGTTAATTGATGTGATGAGATATATTTTTTATGATTATTTGATTGATTGATGATGATGGTGATGGTGTTCGGGATTGGAGTTTGGGTTGTTACTATGGTTATTATGGTTATTATGTTGGTGATCCGCCGGGACACGGTTTCACACCCCGAGTTCGCCTCTCTTAGTTCTCCCGCTACGAAGGGGATGTGCACAATAATGTTTCGGGTACTCTCGCTGCGGTGAGAGGGGATTTTGACGCCTATGGCTGCGGTCTATGGTCAATTGGTGGCTTTGTAGGTTAGGGATGGTAACCTAATGCTGCTGAGGTAACCTCTACGGTGGCCCTCCGGTTGCTTTTTCTGTATTGCTTGTCTTGTACGTTGGTCGATATATATTGTTACAGACCACCTTAATGATTTCCAAAACTGATGTGATCCAATGAGGAATTGTGAGCATGTGATAAGTAGGTAATCCGTAATGCTGCGCTAGGATGACGATGGGATCACTACTATCGAGTCATAGCTTCCGCTGAGTCTATTAGAGTTTAGACTTTACTTTACTTTATCGTTTTGCTAGCATTTGGATTGTTAGTCTAGATTTTATGTCGTCTAGTTTGGAATTATGTAAATTGATTTTAAATTATTGGATTTATTAAAGTATTGTTTCTTTGTTTATACTAACTCAGGCAACCGAGATGGTAGCATCCCGAATTACTAAGGAGGTCTTGTAAGGGTCTTTGATATTTCTTGGTGTTACAAAAACTTAAAACATGCTTACAAATATTAAAGAGGAAAACTTTAGATATAAAGGTGGAGGATGAACTTACATTAGCTTGAGAATCGGTTTGTTGCCTCCTAAAATATTCACTAGGGTATTTATACTAGGAGATTACAACTTAGAGTTTTGTTTTCTTTTTCTTTTCTTTTCTCTTAAACTAAGTACTATCATATTTCCTCAAGTTCCATATTACTATTATTTTACAATATCACACTTTATGTTTAATACCTAGTATTCCCAATATTAATATCATTATTATTAATCACTCAACATCCAAAATGTGAGTCCCAATAACCTTATCCCTCTTTAAAACAAACCCCGTCCTCGAAGTTTAAACTCACCCTAAATGAGACCCACTCAAGACGTACTTTACTCTAACATGTTTAACATTTAAAACTCATATGCATGCATGGCTTTTCTACGAAAAATGTTGGAGTAAGTGTCCTCAACAATAGTGCGACCACATAATTAAATCTCAATAATAAGAATACAAAGGGATGACAAATATTACAGTCAACTGATCAACATTAATCGGTAACTAGTGACCTTCTATAGGTTGACGTTATTGTCGTGATACAGATCCCCTAATCATATAAGTTAATCCCTTCAGTTCACACCTAAAGGACGATCCCCTAATCATATGAGTTAATTAATTGTATAGTGATACAGATTAGTTAATCCCTTAAGTTGAACAAAGTTCATATTATTAGTGAGAACTATATCTTATTGTAATATGATTAAATAATATTCATTTTAGTAATTTCATTATTATATTACTGAGAATGGTTAATGTTTATGAAACATTTGAGATAAGTATAATTGGTTGATTATAATTACAATTAGTTGTAGATATATTAACCAAATATGAGATGACCCATTTTATATACATGTGATTATAAAATATGACTTAAAATGTTAAGTCTAATTTATTTGTTATAAAATTGCATTTAAATTTGTTAAATGCACATTTATCCGCAAGATTACATGTTACATGTCACATGTCACATATGGGACAAATGACAAAATTAGAAAATAAAATGGACACTTATTTTACACTAGTAAAACCGGTTATTAGGTGTGGTAGTGGGTGTTTAGGCTTTAATAGGTGTTCTAATTGAGAATTAAATACAATGATTAAATAACCTAATACCTATGCCTAGCTATTACCTTGTGAAGACAAAAAGCAAAAAGGAATCACCCTACCCTCGTGCAAGCTTATCTCTCTATACATTGTTACTCTAAAAAGCTTGAGAAGCTTAAAACAAAACTTGTGTTCATAAAATCTCTAATATTACTAAGTGTAGTTATAGATTATTAGATATTTATTTTAAGGGTTCTACTTTATTATACTAGTGTAGTATTTATAGTAGTGATTAAGGGGTAGTCTTAGGTGCATCTAAAAGGAGAGTTTCTTCTTTGAAACTTGGAAGTTCATCCTTACATTATAAGCTTAAGAACCTTCCAAATCTTGGGCCCAAATCGTTCAAAATCAATGTAAGGAAAATGTTTCTTCTTATCTTTTTACTTTTATGCTATGGAAGCATAAGATCCAATAGTTTATTGAGTAAACTAATTATAATATGTTATTAGAAATGTCTAATAATGGGTTTAAAAAACTTACAATTAGTACAAAGAAGGCGTGATATTACATCTCATCCGCTTAAAACCAAACTTCGTCCTTAAAGTTGAAACCTTTTCGTATTTCAAGAACGAGTACGACAAGAAACAATGCGTGGTTTTTCACGTTCCACCTCCCTTGAATTTAGGTTATGCCCTCGTAACCTACTAAGTATCATAGTCATAGGTTTGAAACAGTACGAACAACTATCATTTCCTAGACTCTTAAGATAATTGCACAAATATGCATACATACTGCATATTACCAAATAACATATCATATATTATCACTCTTATATGTTACAAACGCCTATGCCAACGAGCGCCTGGTGTTTTTATATTTTTAATCAAAATACATCTCTTCCATTACTCTCACCCATAGTCAAAACAATTTAACACTATTTTTCAACATTTATTCATCAACCGGCTACGCTCTTATTAACTCCTTGATGCAGTAATTTTAGATTTTCTCCAATACCTCAAAAGTCAGAACAAATGCATCCTTTTTTTGGTTATAATATAAGTGTTATTAATAAGTAAATGAAATCCACTTTACCGATTTTGAATCTCGTGTCCAACCAATGGACTGAGTATCACAATCAGACCATTACAAAGCAAATGGGCCAAACCCATACAAAACATAAAGGGGAAGTTCAACCAGAAAACAAAACCAAATTCCTACTCACCCTTATCCATTTCAAATTCCCTTATCCTCAAAAATCTCCCAACCTCGATATGTTTCATCTTCATCCCTTAGCTCTCTCTCTCCACGATCTTGTTCACAAAAGATCCATCTTGTTCAGAAATGGGTGGTTTGAGAACAGATCTGATTCTCGCTCTCATTTCCATCATAATATTCTTAACTAATCGTTGTGGTGTGATTATGCTGAGCTCCATCTTGCTAGAGTTATGTTGTCTCTAGATATGATACATGCGAGAGTTGATCATCGCATTCAACACTCATTTTCACAGGTTTGTTCCTTTCCTTCTAAGCCTCCATGTTTGTATGTTCTGCTGAGCGATTGCGAATCCAGTCCAGTTACTTACTATTGACCAAACTATTCTGCTATACTCACACATGAAGAGCAAATGTTTTTCGGTTTCGATCACTGCTTCACATATACAACAAGTATTGTATGTGATGATGGATGTCGAATAATATTAATTAATGATTCCAAAAATTTTATTCTGCACAAATTAAAATAACCCTTAACTTAATCCTCAAATTTGTACATTATACACCATTAATATTTATATACACTCCATGTATAACATCACTATTTATACGACCTTAATCAACATTGTTTGAAATCTTCAAATCTCTTTCCCAATCATCTATCGACCATAAAGTAATAAAACTACTATGTCCATTAAATTTCTTAATGATCTTTTAAATCAACACATACTCTAATAAATTTGTCATTTGTCATTAATATCAACTCACTAATTAGCCAATAATCTATCTAGAAATATTCACTCCTACATACATTTTCATCAATCGCCAACTACCACAAACTTACTGAAAGTAACTAAATTACTTGTAAATTTAGTATTTAATGATCTATGTAACATGCATGCAAATATAAAGACATTTATATAAAAGAAGAAATTTCCTCACATTGATATGGAAATAAAAAGGGCACAACAAGAACTCTTTCTTGTTGTTCTTGAGCTATTAATATGGATGAACAAGAATAATCTCCAAACTAGAAGACCTCCTTCAAGTTGCACCAAGATGATACCAAATAATCTACCCTTATTATTAACTAGATAATAAGATAGATATTATACTACTAATATTAGAATATATTACTACACTAGTAATACTTAGTAAATATTAGTATTTTGAGAGTTTTTAGAGAGAAGAATGAAAAATAAGCAAGAATGAACTAGTGATAAATTGAACAACAATTGTGCTATTTAAAGACAAGAGGGCCGGCCCCTAGATCACCAAGTGAGTGATTTTTTCTTCTTATTTTATTGCCATGCAAAGTGGTGGTGTGTTGTAGTGTAAGTGATGATTATAGGTTTACTATTCATGTCATAATTACATGTTACTTGTGAGTATGAATAAGAGCAACCATCATCACTACCCACTACACTATAACCGGCCATGTAAGGCCTAATTTGATCCATTTTTATTTTTGATATTTGTCCCACAAATACTTATTAATCATATGCTTAATTATCTTGTATAATTAAGTGTTAATTTGATCATATAACAATTATATGACACAAATAAATGAATAATATGTACTTAACATTTTAAGTAATATTTTACCATTCCATCAATATATAATGGGTCACACATTTCTTAGTTAATTTATTTTACAACTCCTTGTAAAAATAATTAACTAATTACCTTTATCTCAAAACCTCAACTAATTTAGTAATTTATCGATTAATTACTAAGTTAAATCTTATTTAATCATATTAAAATAAGATATAAATTTATTAGTCAATTATCGCATAATTGAAAAATAAATTTAATCGAATTTCAGTTCATAACTCAATTTCTAATAATTAACTCTCGTACATATCGAATATATGTAATGGACTAATTAACTGTATCATATACAAATAATTAGTTACTATTTGGATTTCATCCTTTAGGTGTGACCGAAAAGGATCAGTTGATCACCGCCATCATAC
>JAIUZE010046677.1:0-52707 GCA_022085475.1 Heliosperma pusillum
GTACGTGCCTATCAATGTCATGTTCCAAGCTACTCATTTAGAATTAGTATGGTCAAGACGCCATATACTCATAATTCTCTATGGGTACTTAGTCAACACGACACCACCCATATAATAAAACAGTCACGGGAAAACTTCCTATCATGTGACTAATTGCATACAAATCATATTCAAATATCATATCGCCTCATATCTACTAAGGGCTAATTCAATAATTAAATAAAACCTTACTTGAAGACAAATCCCCGACCCGAGTCCCGCGACGGGTCATCAGTCAAATCGGGGCTGACTAGATCTTAGTTGGACCAAACCCGTTGGATCAAACCGGCTAGAAGCAGAGTCTTTATCACATAGACATAAAATCAACATATTCATTACATGTTATATTATTAAAACTTCTAACATGTGAATTATTACATTTTACGTAACCCCCCGCTTGACCTAAAGGATATAAATTTAAACTACGATCTCGTCTTATAATTTCTAACATGTGAGAAATAATAATTTTATGAAAAAACTCTTTAATTAAATATTTTACGTATTAATATTTCCCACTTGCTAAATATTACAAAACACGATAAAAATGACGATAACTCAAAAACCGTCACAAGTCCCAAAGTGGGACCCACGGGCTGAGTTGGACCGGACCCAAATGGGCCTGATTTGGGCCTCACGGCCTGTTTTGGCAAAATGGGCTGTTTTGGCCTTTTTAACGGTTTTACTAAAAACCGTTTCTAATTATTTCACGCATGCTTTAACATAATTAAAACCCGTCAAAACAACAATTAAACAATCAAACATTGACACAACCCAAAGACCAAAACCCGGACCCACCATGGACCAAACAGACGAGTCTGAAACGCCTGGACCGGGCCTGGTTTGGACGGTTTTCCAGCTCACCAATTGGCCACCACCAAACAAACAACCCCAAATTTCCAAATTAATTCTAACATGTTTGTAATTAATCAACACCCATTTTAACAACCAATTTAACCATCCATCATACAACAATCATCATCATGGAGAAATCATAAAAATATAACAAGAACAACCAACATGTTATAAAATCATAAAACACCATAATAACTACTACTTAACATGTTACTAACTAAAAATCATAAAATCATAATAATATGAACAAAAACTAAAGATGAACCAAAACTAAAGAAAAACCCAAGCTATGTAACATTTATCCGTCGAGTAACTCGGAATCGTTACCTTAGCTAGAAAAATCAAGTAGCACCAAAATAAGAAGAAACAACTACGAAACTAAGAAACCAGTCTTCTAATCTTCTCCTAAAATATACGAGTCACAAAACTCGTCTTCAAAATCTTCCCCTATAAGAAATGACAAGAAAAACATTATTAGAACTTAAAATATGAATTCCCATAATTAAAGTGTTGAAAACGATTTTGTCGGAATTGGAAATAAAACGTACTTGAAGATGGAGAGCGAAGAGGAGATTCTAGAAATATAAGTTAGGAAGGATTTAATAAGAATGAAGGTTTTATGAAGGTGTTTGTCAGAACGATGCAGAACGGATGAAGAAGCGAAGAACGCTCACGAACGACAAAGAAAGTGTATTTGATCTTACTTTATTTGTGAAAAATGAAAAGTTGTTTGTGAGTAAAGTGGAGTGTGTGAGCCGTGAGTTTATAGAGCAAAATAGTGAGTTGGGTTTGAAATTGTGGTTATGGAATTGACCCGGTATAATAATTATATTACCGTAATTAATTAGATATTAAGTTAATTGAATTAAATATCAAGATATTATGTTATTGTAATGAAAAGAAAGAAAATATCAAGGTCAAAGAGAGAGGAAAAAACCGTGTGATATGGTGACTGTCGCGTCAGTTTTGTAAAACGATTTGCGTAAATTTCGTTAACTGATCGATAAAGTTAATAAATATCTAGATATTTTGATTAGTTTATTCAAAACAATTAAAATATCTTATGGTGAGTGGAAAGCGATGACACGCGCGTGTGACTCATGCCAAAGTCGAGTTGCGATTTTGTTTCGCGCTTTACGATGAGTCGGGAATAGTTAAATGACGTTCGGTTAAAACCGTAAACGTTATTCTTTAAATTCCGAATAAATTCAAAATAATTATATTAAATTATGATAAATCTTAATAAATCTAAATAAAAATAAATCAAAACTATTATTTTTTTAAATAAAATTTCGGTCTTCAAACTTATGAGGCGAGTCGGGAAAAAGTCAACGGAAGTCAAAGTTGACTGACAAGTCGAGAAAAGTCAAAGATGACTTAAAAGTCAAGAAAAGTTTAGGACGACTTAAAAGTCAAGAAAAGTCAATGACGACTTTTAAAAGCAAGGAAAGTCAAAGACGTTAAAAGTCAAGAAAAGTCAAAGATGACTAAAAACGGTCTTTTCAGGGACATCCATCAAAATTCCAAAATACGAACGCGGAATTTCAAAATAAGACTCGGAACAAAAATTCCTATTTTAAAAACTTAAGTTCTACTGAAAAGTGTTAGTAAATATTTTAACTAGAAAAATCGGCATTTTTCGGGTTGTTACATCGAGAGTCTGGCCAGATTTAGACTAGGATCGGATATTTATATCGTCGTCCTACCGGGAGGAAATTAGTCTACATATACGAAATGTTTGAATCGTGTATGCGTTCAGGAAAATGTTTATCCCGTGGATGCGATTTTAATCATACTTGCCATGTACACGGTGCTAGTGCGTGTCATTTAGCATGAGAAATGTTGTCAACGTATTGGTACGTTTGGATGGATGTTTATATGATTAATTATTTGTGATCATTGGATGACTTGGCATGGTTTGTTTCTCGAGTCTCAATCTTATCAAACTTATGCCGCTAACGGTGAGATGCAAGCCCTAGTGAGCGTATGGTTGCCTAAGAGTGTTATCCCCGAGTCTATCTATATTATGATGGTTACGGATTTGTACTTCATGTGCTCTTATCTTTACATATTAAATTGCCTATTTATTCTTCTTGTTTTTCACATGTATATCTATATATGCATGCTTCTACTTTCGTATTACCGTTTAAGTATGTTTATTTAGATATGGCTGAGAGAACCCGGAGTTACTCCCCACTGATTGTGGCGTTCATGTTTCTCATGGATGAACAGGTTGCTTGATTGGATGGCTTTTTGCTTGTGGTATTTTGTGTTCGGGTGTGAGCTAGCAGGCGTTGGCCTGGATGAATCACCTCTAGACGTTGATTAGCTATTTTGCTAATAACTTTGTTACTTGATAATATTTTGAGAGACTTTGTCTCTTTGTAGTATATTCTACTTTGGTTTGTAATTATTTGACATTCCTCGTATTTTATCTTAGCATGTAAAAAGTTTTAAAAACATCGTATTTTCCGCTATATAAATCACATGTAACAACCCGAAAAGTACCCAAGTTTTCTAGTAAAAATATTTACTAACACTTTTCATCAGACTTAAGTTTTTAAAATAGAATTTATTGTTTCGAGTCGTATTTTAAAATTCCGAGTTCGTATTTGGAATTTCTGAGAGATTTCATGAAAATCCCGTTTTTAGTCATCTTTGACTTTTCTTGACTTTTAAGGCGTCTTTGACTTTTCTTGACTTTTTAAGTCGTCATTGACTTTTCTTGACTTTTTAAGTCGTCATTTACTTTTCTTGACTTTTAAGTCATCTTTGACTTTTCTTGACTTTTAAGTCGACTTTGACTTTCGTTGACTTTTCCCGACTCGCCTTGTAAGTTTGAAGACCGAAATTTTATTTAAAAAAATAATATTTTTAATTTATTTTTATTAAGATTTATTAATATTTATCATAATTTAATATAATTATTTTGAATTTATTCGGAATTTAAAGAATAACTTTTACGGTTTTAACCGAACGTCATTTAACTATTCCCGAGTCATCGCAAATCCCGAAACAAAATCCAAACTCGACTTTGGCATGAGTCACACGCCCATGTCATCGTTTTCCACTTACATTAGATATTTTAATTCTTTTGATTAAACTAATAAGAATATCTTAGATATTTTCAACTTTATCGATCCGTCAACGGAAATTACGCAAATCGATTACAAAACAGACCCGATTCATCTCAAACCACACGGCTCCTTTCTCCTCTCTTAGGCCTTGATATTTTCATTACTTTTGATTACAATATCATAATATCTAGATATTTAGTGTAATTAACTTAATATCGAATTATATTTAATCGATTACCGTAAAATAATTATTAAACCTGAGTCAATTACGTAACAACAATTTCAAAACCCGACTCTTTATTTTCCCTATAATTACACGGCACCCACACACCCTTTACTCACTAACAACTTTTCATTTTTACAATAAATCAAATTAAGATCAAATTATCACTTTCTTTAATCGTTCTTGAGCGTTCTTCGTGTTCTTCATCCGTTCTTCGTCGTTCTTGAGCAAAATCCTCATAAAATCTTCATTTCTTAATTAAATCCGTCCTAACTTATAATTCTAGAATCTCCTCTTCGCTCTCCATCTTCTAGTACGGTTTATTTTCAATTCCGTCAAAATCATTTTCAACATTTAATTTATGGAAAATCAAATTTAAGTTCTAATAATGTTTTCTTGTCATTTCTTATAGGGGAAGATTTTGAGGACGAGTTTGGAGACTCGTATATTTTGGGTGAAGATTAGTAGACGGGTTTCTTGGTTTATACTTCTTATTTTGATGCTAATTGGTTTTTACTAGCTAAGGTAACGATTCCGAGTTACTCGACGAATATATGTTACATAGCTTTGGTTTCTTTTAATTTTTGGTTCATCTTTTGTTTTTGGTTCATGTTATTATGATTTATGGACTTTTAGTAGTAACATGATAAGTTGGATGATTTTTTTATGTTGTATGGAATTTTTATGTTGTTAGTGTTCTTGGTGAATTTGGATAATTGTTCATAATAATGATTTTTGTATGATGGATGGTTAAATTGGTTGTTAAAATGGGTGTTTGATTAATTAAAACATGTTAGAAACAATTTGGTGTGATTGATGGTGGTGGCCGGATAAGGTGGCTGTGAACCGGACCAAACCAGCCGGTCCAGGCCGGTTCAGACCCGGTCTGGGTTGGTCCATGGTGGGTCCGGGTTTTGGTCTTTGGGTTGTGTCGATGTTTGATTGTTATGTTGTTGTTTTGACGGGTTTTAATTATGTTAAGCATGCGGGAAATAATTAGAAACGGTTTTTAGTAAAATCGATAAAAAGGCCAAAACAGCCCAAAACTAGGCCGTGGGGCCCAGTCCAGGCCCATGTGTGTCTCGGCCCAAAATCAGCCCGTGGGTCCCACTTTGGGACTTGTGACGGTTTTTGAGTTATCGTCATTTTATCGTGTTTTGTAATATTTAACAAGTGGGAAATTTTTAATAAGTAAATCATTTAATTAAAAGTATTTTTCATAAAATTATTATTTCTCACATGTTAGAAATTATAATACGAGATCGTAGTTTATTTTGATATCCTTTAAGTCGAGCGGGGGGTTACGTAAGATTTAATAATTCCCATGTTAGAAGTTTTTAATAAATAACATGTAACGAATATGTTGATTTTTTATGTTTAAGTCTATGTGATAAAGACTCTGTTTCTAGCCGGTTTGACCAAACGGGTTTGGTCAAACTAAGATCTAGTCAGCCCCGTTTTGACCGATGACCCGTCGCGGGACTCGGGTCGGGGATTTGTCTTCAAGTAAGGTTGTATTTAATTAATGAATTAGCCTTAGTAGATATGAGGCGATATGTATTTGAATATGATTTATATGCAATTAGTCACATGATAGGAAGTTGTTCCCGTGACGGTTTGATTGTATGATATATGTCGTGTTGACTAAGTACCCATAGAGAATTATGAGTATATGGCGTCTTGACCATTCTAATTCTAAATGAGTAGCTTGGACCATGACATGGATAGGCTTTACTGTCTTTAACGAGTATATGTTCACCTGATGATAGCTTTTGTGTCCGGCTTGGTGGGTTTATATCCAAGTCGGGGCATGGCTGCCTAGTTCCACTTTGGAAATGGAGCCAGCTTAAGTACTAGCCATCTCTGCTTAGGGGGTCGCCTAGTAGAGTTTCTCATGTACGGTTATGTCATGGGACGGGGAATGGAATAGCTGTTGTCGCTAGGTCTGATCAGTCTAGGACTAGGCTGTTTTCCTACCTTGTGGTATAGCCTCGAGTTACAGAAGTAGACTATCGCCGTACTAAGAACTTATGCCTGTTTGTAGAAGTATCAGTCTTTCTTGTTTGTATGATTCTATGAGTTTTAGAAGGTGAGATGCAAGCCGGCTAAGATTGATAGAGTTTGGATTACCGATTGTTAACTGATTCACATGATTACATGTTGATTAGGGTTTGAGTGTATCATGGCCATGTTACAGGGTAACCTCTGAGCTAGCATACCAGCTTCCCTACCTCTTGTTATATTTTATTATCGGTTTCACATGATAGCTTTCATATGATAGGTTATATGTTAGTTAATTGTTTCATAACATGAAAAGCATATTTTAATTTTTGATATTTGTCCCACAAATACTTATTAATCATATGCTTAATTATCTTATATAATTAAGTGTTAATTTGATCATATAACAATTATATAACATAAATTAATAAACAATATGTACTTAACATTTAAGTGATATTTTACAATTATATCAATATATAATGGGTCCCACAATGCTTAGTTAATTTATTTTACAACTCCTTGTAAATATAATTAACTAATTAGCTCTACCTCAAAATATATGTAAAATTTCAACTAATTTAGTAAATTAACGATTAATTACTAAACTAGATCTTATTTAATCATATTAAAATAAGATATAAATTTATTAGTCAATTATCGCATAATTGAAAAATAAGCTTAATCGAATTTGAGTTCCTAACTCAATTTCTAACTATTAACTCTCGTATATATATATCAAATATATGTAATGGACTAATCAACTGTATCATATACAATTAATTAGTTACTATTTGGGTTTCATCCTATAGGTGTGACCGAAAGGGATCAGTTGATCACCGCCGTCATACGACAATAACGTCAAAGTCTAGTCATCCAACCGTTATTAATTTACGTTAATCAACTGACTAATCATATATATATAGTCAATAAATATCCCAATTATAGAGCATAGAATTCTAACATGAGAGATAAAGTAGAGAGAGGGAAAGCTCAAATACCATAGAATTCTGCAAAAATGACGACGGGGAAAATTACTGCCAATCGATTTTCACCATTAACTACATTAAAAACAACAAAATATAAACACGATCAGGGCAGTAAATTACAAGCTCTCAATAAACCGAATGGAGAGGATGCGAGGAAAACTTTGTCTCTTAAAGAGATGGTGGGAATTCCGGTGCTTAATCTTGCGGAGGATGATGATGAGCAACAAGATGGGGAAGGATGGAATCTCAGACAAGGAGGCAGAAATGTTGATATTCTTGACACAATTGCTGAGGAGGAAGAAATTGAAGGGTTAATCCAGTTTACAGCTGAAGACATCCAATCGGAGGTAGATTTCTGGAATAATTCTGTTATTTGTTATATTTTGGGGGCCAATCCACCTTGGGAGGTTATAGAGGGTTATGTGTATCGTATGTGGGGGGATTATGGCATTGATAGACTATCTTTCATGGATAATGGGATGTTCATTGTTAGATTTAACAATGATGATAGTCGTAATGCTTTGTTGAATGCTGGGTATTACATGTTTGATAATAAGCCGGTGATTATAAAGCCATGGGATGCTCAGATGGAGATGGTAAAGGGAAAAGTGGATGTTGTACCTGTGTGGGTTAAACTATTTGAAATTCCATTGAAGTTTTGGGGACAATTGCCTAAGATAGCTGGTCTAATTGGTAGTTTTGTCAAGATGGATAAACCGACATCTGATAAAACTAGGTTGAGTTATGCTCGTATCATGATTGAAATGAGAATGAATCAGAAGTTGACTAATAAAGTACAATTCCTGGATGAGTGTGGAAAGATTATAAATGTGGGTATCGAATATGAATGGAAGCCTGTTGTATGTGAGAGTTGCAAAGGAATGGGGCATGAAGCCTATCAATGTAGAAGAGTGGAACAGAAGACTAGGGAGAAGAAGGGCCATGTGGATAGAAAACCAGTCCAACCACCAAAACAGATTTGGAGGCCTGTACAAATAGCTGTTCCAACCCAAATCCTTATTGTTACACCTGAGGTGTTTCCTCCTTTGGCCAGGAACAAAGCTACTCCATTAATTAAATCAACGCCAGCAAAACAAATTATAAGGATGAATAGGCAGGAGGACATGAAGGGTATAAAACTTAGTGACAAGTTTAGTCAGTACTCCTTTTTGGATGCTCTGAATAACTCTATCACCCCTTGAGGAAGAGTTGAGGAGAGTGGTAAGAATCCACCTGCAGTAAGTGATGATACATAGCTTGGGGTTCTGGAATGTGCGGGGTCTTAATGACCTGAATTAACAGAAAACAGTTAAGTGGTTCATGCATAATCAAGGAGTTGGATTGTTTGGGTTACTTGAAACAAACATTAACCCTATAAACCTACTTAAGAAAGATACTACACTTTGTGATGGATGTAGTATTACTACAAATTGTGGATGGCATAAAGGGGGGAGAATATGGGTGTTTTGGAAACCTGGATGTTTTGACATTCAGGTTCTATCCTATGGTGCTCAATACATTCATATGCTTGTTCATGCTAAGCCTGATGGGAAACCTTTCTATTTAACTATGATTTATGCTTTTAATGGGGTTAAGGAAAGAGTGGAGTTATGGGAGTTCCTAAAGTGTATGGCTTGACAATGTAAAGATCCTTGGCTCTGGTTAGGGGATTTTAATACAGTTTTATCCCCAATTGAAAGACTGGGGGGTAATACTACAGAAACTGAAAATGGAACAGTTCCAGGAATGTGTCTCGTTGTGTTGTATGGATGATATTATTGCTACTGGAGCCCTTTTTACTTGGTCTAATAAACAGGAGATAAAGGACAGAGTGTATAGTAGACTAGATAGAGCTATGGGAAACCTGGAATGGATAGAAAATTTTGGGGATTATGCAGCTCATTTTCACCCTGAAGGCTTGTTTGATCACTGCCCATGTACTATTATGAGTAGGCAAACTAAGATAGGGGAAAAGGAGTTTTAAATACTTTAATATGTGGGGGACTGCTGCTACTTTTAAGGATGATGTTGAGAAGGTGTGGAGGAGTGATATATTAGGCACAAAGATGTTCAAAGTAATTAAAAAATTAAAAGCCCTCAAACCAGTTCTGAAGAGACTTAACAAAACTTGCTTTTCTGATATTGAAAATAACACAAATATTGCTAGTACTATATTGGAGAGTATTCAAGTTCGGTTGGTGGATAATCCAGGGAATGAGGAGTTGAGGCAGCAGGAAATGGAGTGTGCTAATGATCTTAAGGAGCTTAGTGCAGCTAGGGATAGCTTCTTATCTCAAAAAGCTAAGATGCAATGGTCAATAGAAGGGGACTTGAATACCTCTTACTTTCACCATGTTATAAAACGAAGATTGAATATGAACAAGGTTTTCCAGATTATAGATAAGGATGGTAATATGTGCAATGATGGTACATCTATTCAAGGAGCTTTTTTGGATTACTATCTTGAGCTTCTGGGTACTCATAAGGATGTGGATGGTGTGAATATATGTGTAGTGAGGAAGGGTCCATGCTGTACAGAGGATCGTTGGAGTATAATTATGACTCCAGTTACTAATGAGGAAATTAAGCAGTGTATTTTCAGTATCCCCAAGCTAAAATCTCCTGGACTTGATGGGTATAATAGTCAGTTTTATAGGGATTCATGGAATATAGTTGGTGATGAGGTGTGTGATGCAGTTAAAGATTTTTTCTTGAGTGGTAAATTGTTGGAACAGATTAATTCTACTATGATTACTCTTATTCCTAAAATTGAGAGGCCAATAAGTGTGACTCACTTCAGGCCTATATCTTGCTGCAATGTATTGTACAAGGCAATTTCCAAGATTTTGTGTTCCAGACTTGCCTTAATCTTGCCTGACATCATAAGCCAGAATCAGGGGGCTTTTATGAAGGGGAGACGTATTCTTGAAAATGTTCTGATTTCCCAGGACCTGGTGAGGCTGTATAATAGAGGTATGGCTTCTCCTAGGTGTCTGTTTAAAATGGACCTGCAGAAAGCTTATGACTCCATTGAATGGAGTTTTATTGACCAAATGTTGAAGGCCCTTAACTTTCCTGAGAAAAATTGTTTGATGATTATGAAATGTGTCTCCTCCACTTCTTTCTCCCTCAATCTTAATGGTGCATAATTTGGGTTTTTAAGGGTAGGAGGGGATTGAGACAAGGTGATCTTATCTCACCTCTTCTTTTCTGTATTTGTATGGAATACCTTACTAGAGTAATGGATTATGCTACTAAGAAATGGTACTTTAGATTTCATCCTCTCTGTAAGGGTATTAAGCTATCCCACTTATTATTTGCTAATGACCTGCTGATGTTTTGTAAGGGAGACACACAATCTATTATGCTTATGCTGAGAGTTCTTTCTACTTTCTCTGCTACTTCTGGTTTGAGAGTTAATGCCTCTAAATCTGAAGTAATTTTTAATGGGGTAACTGATGGGTTGAAATAGGATATCCTTGAAGTGTCTGGATTCAAGTTAGGTTCTTTACCTTTCAAGTACTTGGGTAATCCTATCTAAGCTGGTAGGTTAACCAAGACTGATTGTCATGTTTTGATTGATAAAGTAGTGTGCAGAGTGAAGGGAATTGGGGCTAGGAAATTGAGTTATGCAGGTAGGCTGGTACTTGTCAATGCTGTGTTTAATACCCTTCACAATTATTGGGCATCTATCTTCCTGATTCCAAAAGGGGTGATAAGAAGAATTGAAGCTATTTGTAGAAACTATTTGTGGAATGGTGATACTGAATACCATAGGCCTCCTCTTGTGGAATGGGAGAAGGTGTGTTGTAGCAAGGAAGAAGATGGGCTGAATATCAAAGAAGCTGGGGTTTGGAATAGGGCAATAGTTGGGAAATTGGTAAACTGGATTTTTACAAAGGCTGATAGACTGTGGGTTCTCTGGATTGATCATGTGTATTTGAAGGGTGTTGATTGGAATACATATAGCCCCCCCCCCCCCCCCCCCCCCCCAAGATTCAAACTGGAATTGGAGGAATACATGTAAAATTAAAGAGACACTGGCTGCTGGTTTTGTAGGTAATCAATGGCTAGCTGATTCTAAGGGGTATACTATTAACTCAGGTTACTGCTGGATGAGAGGGATGCATTCTCAAGTCCAATGGTACAAAACTGTATGGAGTAAGTGGAATATCCCTAAGCACTCTTTTATAGGCTGGGTTATTATGCAGGAAGGGCTCAACACTAGGCAGAAATTACATCATATGGGGCTATGTGAGACTGCTTGGTGTGTTCTTTGTGAGCAAGGGGTGGAAACTCATAAGCATTTGTTTGCAAAATGTGCCTACAGTGGATTCATAATTGCTGGTATTGAGCATTGGCTACAGATGAAACTGGATGATCAGTTTGATAGGGGCACTAAAGGACAAAGGAAAGCTTGCAGGATGGCAACAATGGCATGTTGGTATGGCATCTGGCAGGAAAGAAATTCCTGTAGAGTTGACATGGTATTGAGAAGACCTGATAAAATTATTCAGGGTTTGAAGAGCATCATTTTACGAAGATTGATCCAATGTATGGGACATTCAGGGTCACACATGGAGAAGGATTGGCTAAGAGCATTAGAAAGTAATATGTAAAAGATGATAGTCATAGAGTAGATTGGTTAGCTATAGTAAAGGATGAAAATGGAACCTATTGTAATATTTTGTTGATTAATCAAAACTCACATTTTACAAAAAAAAAAATATCTCAATTATATTCCTTAATGAGATTTATTATGTGGCGCACTATTGTGGAGGACACCTACTTCAACAATCTCCCACTTGTCTAACACAAGTGTGCGTCACCAATTCTCTTGTCTCTTTATCACATCTCCCACTCAACGCAAGGTGTCTTTCAGGTCGTACTTGCGATTGATTATATCTAGAGTGGTTTTCTCGATAGGGAGAGTAACTGTCTGACCGGAAAATCTACCATAGATCTCTTTCCGAGCGTGGCCACGCATTTACAGTAACTACTCCTTGAGTGGCCTAAAGATGTTTGTACCCAACGTGGGTGGACAATTCCTGTTGATTCATCTACTCTGTATGATGCAGATCACCATGACCCAGAAGATGTCCATCGGCCTTCTTTTACGGCACGACCTAGAACATCAACAAAAACCAATCATAAACTGCGCCGACTCAGATAGACGGTCGCGAGTCAAAAGAATCGACTCATATAAATAAGATAGAAGACCCTGCCACGACCAGGCATCAAGTAATTGATTTAAGGGTCTCTACAAAGATCACTGTCCGACATAGTGTCATACAGTATGTCTATGTAATCGACCAGTCATCTCCATGACCCCATGGTGCTGAACCAACCATCGATCGACTTACAATCTAGTCACTTCAAGACGTCACCTCATTGAGTGACTAGGGACAAAATACTAAGTTCGTCCTATTCACTTGAATAGGGTCCAACATTGTCTTACAATCTATTCGGATAAACAAAGTATTAAATTTAGTCAAACTAAATAAAAAAGTTTATAAAAAAACTTGAACAATGAATGCGATTATCATATATGAAATAATTAATACAACATTCAATTATTACATATTACATAATCTAAAAGAACTCAGGTACTCGTCTCAATCCTATTGTGACGCAAGACCATTATGCTTAGCCTTTGATAAAGGCTTGGTTAAAGGATCAACAATGTTGTCATCTGTCACAACCTTACAAATGTCAATTTCCTTTCTGTCCACGTAATCTCTAATTACATGATATTTTCTAAGTACATGTCTAGACTTGTTACTAGACTTGGGCTCTTTTGCTTAAAAAATAGCCCCACTGACCACTGTTATCACAATAAATCGTGATAGGATCTTTGGCAGTAAGGACTACATCTAGTCCTTCCAAAAATTGCCGAATCCACACAGCTTCCTTTGCAGCTTCAGACGCTGCAAGGTATTCTGCTTCTGTTGTAGAATCCGCTGTAACGCTTTGCTTGAAACTCTTCCAGCAAACAACTCCTCCATTCATCATATAAACATAGCCGGATTGGGATTTCATATCATCCCTATATGTTTGGAAACTGGCATCTGTGTAACCTTTTACACGTAACTCAGTCTCGCCTCCAAACACTAAGAACGAATCCTTGGTGCTTCTCAAGTACTTAAGGATGTTCTTTACGGCTATCCAGTGACTCTCACCTGGATTTGCTTGGTACCGACTTGTCATGCTCAAAGCATATGCAACATCGGGACGAGTCCACATCATAGCATACATGATTGATCCAACAGCAGATGCGTAAGGGATCAATTTCATGCGTTCAATCTACTCGGGTTTGGTAGGACACTCTGATTTGCTCAAAGTGATCCCACTACCCATAGGAAGAAAACCTCTCTTAGAGTCTTTCATGTTGAACCGATAAAGAATTTTATCAATATAAGTTTCTTGACTTAATGCTAGTATCCTTTTAGATCTATCCCTATAGATCCGGATACTTAAGATGTGTTGGGCCTCTCCTAAGTCTTTCATTTGGAAATGAATCTCTAGCCACTCCTTCACAGAAGTGAGCATTGGAATATCATTCCCAATGAGTAGTATGTCATCTACATACAAGATTAGAAAAGTTACTTTATTCCCACTAAACTTCATGTATAAACATGGTTCCTCGACACTTCGAGTGAAACCATTTTTTTTAATTACATGATCGAAACGATGATTCCAACTCCTGGATGCTTGTTTAAGACCATAGATGAATCTCTTAAGTTTGCATACCTTCTTTGGGTTTGATGGATCTACAAAACCTTCAGGTTGTGTCATGTACACTTCCTCTTCTAGAATCTCATTCAGAAGACGGTTTTGACATCCATTTGCCAAATCTCATAATTATGAAATGCGGCAACCGCTAAGATAGTCCTTATAGATCGAAGCATGGCGACCGGGGCGAAGGTTTCGTCATAGTGAAGACCATGAACTTGGGTGAAACCTTTTGCCACCAATCTAACTTTGTAAACATCATTATGTTTATCTATGCCACTTTTGATCTTATAGATCCATTTACACTGAAGAGGTCTTACCTCCTTAGGTAAATCAACCAAGTCCCATACATGATTGTCGTACATAGAATCCATTTCGGATCGCATGGATCCTAGCCATAGCTTTGAGTCGGGACTAGAAATGGTTGCTTTGTAGGTAGTAGGTTCGTTACTTTAAAAAATTAACACATTATAGTCATCAACTTCCTCTATAATACCAAGGTATCTATCAGGTTGATGACTAATTCTGCTTGACCTCCTAGGTTCCGAAGGAATAATTACCGTGTCAGACGAAGAGGGAACGTTTTCCTCGTCGTCATTTTCGGTTAGTGGCTCTTGGACTTCATCAAGTTAAAATTTTCTCTCACTCTGTCTTTTAGAAATAAAATAATTTTCTAAAAAGACTGCATCACGAGACACAAACACTTTGTCCTCGTGTTTATTGTAGAAGTAATAAGCACGTGTTTCCTTTGGATATCCTACAAACAGACATTTGTCAGATTTGGGTGCGAGTTTTTCGTCAGACTTATTCTTAACAAACGCCTCGCATCCCCAAATTCTCATAAACGACAAATAAGGGACTTTCCCTGTCCATATCTCATATGGAGTCTTGTTTGCCGCTTTAGTCGGGCTTCGATTTAGTGAAAATATTGCAGATAAAATAGCAAAACCCCAAAAATAATCTGGAAGCTCTGTCAGACTCATCATAGATCGAACCATATCTAATAAAGTTTGATTTCTCCTTTCGGACACACCATTTAATTGAGGTGTGCCAGGAGGAGTCCATTGTGATACTATACCACAATCTTTTAGGTGTGAATCAAATTCATTGTTCAATTATTCACCACCACGATCGGATCGTAGGGCTTTAATCTTTTTATTCAATTGGTTTTCTACTTTGTTTTGAAATTCTTTGAATTTTTCAAAGCATCACTTTTGTGCCTCATCAAGTAGACATATCCATATCTACTCAAGTCGTTGGTAAAAGTAATGAAGTAGTGATAACCACCTCTAGCTTGGATAGTCATTGGGCCGCACACATCCGTATGTATAAGGCCTAATATTTCACTTGCTCGTGTCCCTTTTCCCGTAAAAGGAGCACGAGTCATCTTGCCTAGAAGACAAGATTCACATACACCATAAGATTCGTAATCGAATGGTTTGAGTACTTTAGATCATGAAACAAGTCTCTTTATGCGTCGTTCGTTTATGTGCCCTAAACGACAATGCCAAAGGTATGATTGATTAGGTTCACCTGTTTTGAGCTTCTTGTTTTCTACATGATAGACCTCTTTTGCAATATCTAGAATATAAATACCTCCAATAGAAATGGCCTCGCCATAAACCATTTCATTAAACGAGAAAGTACAACGATTGTTCTTAATACAAAATGAAAAACCTTCCATATCTAACACGGAAATGGAGATAATGTTCTTGGTAAGAGTTGGTACATAATAACAATTATTTAAATACAACTCTAAACCATTAGGCAAAAGAATAACATAGGTGCCCACGGAAACTGCGGCTACCTTAGCTCCATTTCCCATGCGCAGGTCCACGTCACCCTTGGCTAGTACTTGCGCGTCCTTCAGCCCCTGTACATGATTACAAAGGTGAGAACCACAACCGGTATCAAATACCCAAGAAGATGTGCTAGCAAAGTTAATATCTATCATATAGAGTGATGAAAGAATTTTACCTGACGTTGTCACACAACCGTCCTTCTTGTCTTTCAAGTATTTGGGGCAATTGCGTTTCCAATGCCCTTTGCCATTACAATAATAGCAATCCGCGTCCGCGTGTTTGTTGACTTTGGGCTTGGGTTTGGGCTTAAAAAAGACCTTGCCCTTTCCCTTGCCGATTTTCTTGAAAAGAGTCTTACTCTTTCCTTTGTCCTTCTTCACCCTAAGGCTCATGTTCTTCAATTTCATTGAAAGAACGTCCTTGGGTTCACTCCCACTAGCCTCCATGTCCCTCTCCGCTTGGGTGAGGAGTGCATGGAGTTCATGGAAACTCTTTTCCATGCCATTCATGTTATAGTTCACCCTAAATTGGGTGAACTTTGGTGTGAGTGAATGAAGGATTCTACCCACCACTAACTCCTTTGGAATTTTGCACCCTGGACGCTCTAAGGTGTCGGCGTGCTCAACCATTTTGAGCACGTGTGGGCCAACTTTTTGGCCCCTTTGAAGCTTAGTGTCAAAGAATTTCGTAGCCGCCTTATATTGGATAATTTTAGGGGCTTGCGAAAACATCGACGTTATCCTCGTGAATATCGCATATGCATCGAGAGATATCAATTGGAGTTTGAGTTTAAGTGAGAATGGCCAAATCAAGACATTCTTGACGTCATTGGAAACCTTCAAATAAAGGTCATATTCAGCCCGAACTACCGCGGACGATCTTGGCCCGGGTTCGGTGGGGGGCTCTTCGACCAAGTAGCAAAGCAAGTTATCGGATATCGAGGCGCTCTTGATCGTTGATTCCCATTCAACGAAGTTACTACCGTCATCTTTTAGGACACACTTGTCCATGACGGATCTCAACCATGAGTCCTTACCCAAGGTTGCGTTGTTTGATGAAGTTCACATTGTGCGAATATGGTTACTACAACAAAAAGAAATATATAAACATTCATTGTTATGATAATTTACTTGAAAAACATTTTAACAAGTTTAGCATTTATATAATGACCTCTCACTAAATTATATAAATGATTCCAAGAGCCATCTTTAAATAAAAATAGTCATCGTATGCTACCTTTATCTAAAAATGGTAAGTCATTACTCGACTAATTCTACCCTTAGAACTCTTGGTTGGCGTATTTCAATTAAATTCATCTCCTAGTCCCAAGATAACGCTTATCTCGTTGAGTCCAATCCAATTTTAGCTTGTGATCGTATCACCCTACTTACCCAAGGTAAAAAGGGACCCACGAGCGTGGTAGCCCTAATGAACACGGGATTCATAGGTGTTACTAATTGGTAAGACTAAGCTCAATTTTTTAAATATGTGACAGATCTTGTAAATTTAGTTATTAATTCCCTATAAGTGAACTAAGTCGGTGAATTGTGAATAACGTTGAATTGACAATAACAGAAAATAAAATGCATGTGTGACGATTTTGGCATGAGCGGAAATAAAGCAAGCAACCAAGCAACGGAAAAATCCTAGTATGGCCACCTAGCTAATCAAATTAACTAGATAATTACAAATTCGGAAACCAACTCTTTGATCCCTTGCCTCTTAACTTGGAACGCCTTCCAAAAATGGCACCGTCTTGAGGGAGTCACCAGTCTTCATAAAAATAATTACAAATATACAAATATACAAATTCCTATTATACATTTTTTCTATAAAATTAAATTATTAATTATTACAAACCGGCGATACGACATCGCAATAAAAATTACAACCAAACCGTTATTCCCTTACATTACGGGCAATAACGATTAAAAATAACTTGGTCATACTAGGTACAAAATTTGCATAATTTATTAAATAAATGACATTCATTCATTCAACCATAAATAAAATAAATTGCTGCAAAATTCATGCTAAAATCGCCCTAAACACATTCATGGTCATTGTAGCTCGATTTTACGGGATTTATTGATTTTTAACCATTAAAAATCAATATCAACATCTAAATCTCATTTAAATTCAAAAAAATTAACTAAACTGTTTTAGAACTCAAAATTAGTCCCTACTAATTTTGTTGGTCATTAATTAGATCGATTTAATTTCATTTGCTAAATATAACGGTTTAATCATAACTTTTATGAAATAAACCCAAAATAAAATATAAACATCATAAAAATTTGAAACCAAAAATTTTTTACATTCTGGAACATTTCCAAGAACTCCAAAAATAAAAAAACATTTGCTCAAAAATTTTAAATTAATTTTATGAACAAATAACTTTGTCTTTAATGGTTTTACCAAATAAAAACTATTAAATATAGTAAAACAGTGAAACAAATTATGAAATTTCACCAAAATTATCAACATCAGAAAGTCAAATGTACCAAAAAATTTTATGACCAGAAAAGGAATTTTCAATTTTATGAACATTATAATCTCATTTATCAACGTTTATCTTATAAAAATCAATAAACATGCAATACTTAATAAAAAGTCACGAAATTTTACATACAGTATTTAACACATGCATGTGAGATCATACTAAAATTTCATGGCCAGAATCAACATGCAATTATTTTTAGTTAACTTTTAACATCAAATATGCATATTAACTCGGTTAAAAAGCCAAAAATCAAAATAAATAGCAAATTCATCCCTAAAATCACGAAATTTGACCACAAGCATTTTGAAGTCAATAGGTATATATGCCCCAAAAAATTTGTTAGAATCATATTTTAACTCAAATTTTTTGATTTATTAGTTATCTTATAACTTTAATAAAAATTGTCCAAAATGAACATGCATGCTACAAGCTAGCTCTGATACCACATGAAAGTCCATAGACCTTAATTAGACTCCTCTAATTAATTACTAAATTACTTGTTAATTTAGTATTTAATGATCTATGTAACATGCATGCAAATATAAAGACATTTATATAAAAGAAGAAATTTCATCACATTGAATTGGAAATGATATGGGCACAACAAGAACTCATTCTTGTTGTTCTTGAGCTATTATATAGATGATCTTCCAAAAATCTCCAAACTAGAAGATCTCCTTTAAATTGCACCAAGACTAACCCAAATAAACTTAACTTATTATTAACTAGATAATAAGAAAAGTTACACCAATATTAAAATATACTACTACTATAGTAATACTTAGTGAATATTAGTGTATGAGAGTTTTAGAAAGATGAGAGGATTTTAGTGAGATAAAGCAAATAAGCAAGAATGAACAACACAAAATGAACAACCATATTGCCCTTTTATAGGCAATATGGCCGGTCACTATAAGCCTCACAAGGGACTTATTTTTCTTATTTTAATTCACATGAAGTGGTAGAGTGTAGTGTTGAGTGAAATGATTTTAGGTTTACTATTCATGTCATAATCACATGTAACTTGTGAGCATAAACAAGAGAAACCATCATCACTTCGCACTACTACATGACCGGCCACTAGTGGCCTTATATGATCCATTTTTATTTTTGATATTTGTCCCACAAATACTTATTAATCATATGCTTAATTATCTTATATAATTAAGTGTTAATTTGATCATATAACAATTATATGACACAAATAAATAAATAATATGTACTTAACATTTTAAGTGATATTTTACCATTATATCAATATATAATGGGTCTCACAATGCTTAGTTAATTTATTTTACAACTCCTTGTAAATATAATTAACTAATTTGCTCTACCTCAAAATATATGTAAAACCTCAACTAATTTAGTAAATTAACGATTAATTACTAAACTAGATCTTATTTAATCATATTAAAATAAGATATAAATTTATTAGTCAATTATCGCATAATTGAAAAATAAGCTTAATCGAATTTGAGTTCCTAACTCAATTTCTGACTATTAACTCTCGTATATATATCAAATATATGTAATGCACTAATCAACTGTATCATATACAATTAATTAGTTACTATTTGGGTTTCATCCTATAAGTGTGACCAAAAGGGATCAGTTGATCACCGTCGTCATACGGCAATAACGTCAAACTCTAGTCAGCCAACCGTTATTGATTTACGTTAATCAACTGACTAATCATATATATATAGTCAATAAATATCCCAATAATACTCCTTAATGAGATTTATTATGTGGCGCACTATTGTGGAGGACACCTACTCCAACAGGTAATAGCACCAAGTACCACTGCTCGGTCCTTCCCCACACTCTTAAGGGCCTCGGTAAGCGCCGCAGTCTGTTCCACCAGTCTGGCTACCTCTTCAGCATTGAATTCATGGGTTCCAGTTGACGCACTAGCTCTTGTTGCAGGCATGGTAACTTCAATAAGAAACACAAACGTAAGCACAAGACTTTAACAGAAAATGGATTACGGTCCTGTCACAAACACACTCAACCGAGTGCATAAAGCCAATCGGCCAACTCAACCCCACTCGATCGATGTACTCGGTCGAGTACGCCCAACACTAAGTGAACTGAAATATACATGAACTTTTCACTCGATCGGGTCCCATAAGGCACTCGGTCGGAACTCGGATGAGACACACTCGGTCGAGTGTTACAATGCACTCGATCGAGTCACAAAAACACAGTAATCCACTAAGTTATAAAATCCCGACACTCGGTCGAGTGCCAAGGGTACTCGGTCGAGTAATATCTACTCGATCAAGTCCCTCGCCCCACTCGGTCGATTCACAAAATATAATATTGCCTAACAATATCGGAGTCCCACACTCGGTCGAGTGGCAAGGGTACTCGATCGAGTGTCGTCTACTCGGTCGAGTTCCATGTCACACTCGGTCGAGTCATACAATAAATGGCCCCCAGTACAGCACAAGCTACATATACTCATACATACACATATCATGCCACCATATAACACATATTTTCATGGTCCAAATCGCCTTTATTCATACATACCACATTTCATACATATTTCTCATAATCATCATGCAATTCTTTCATCCGTATATACCACATGCCATACTCGTACCGCATCATCACTTCATATCAAATTCATCACTTTCATGTCATATCTCATCACCACTTCATATTGGTTTCACCATTCAACATAGTAATCACTTCAAACACACATAAACGTCCCGACACTTCCCCGTTGTTACCGACTAAGAGTTATAGGGGCAAAGTTGCGATTTTAGGTTTTCTCCCAAACCTTTGAGGTAGCTCCCTACAACTCCTACCCATGTTCATTTTATTAGACACTCCTAGGTTCATTGGGTTAATTGGTTTTAGGTTCCAAAATCGTTGCTCTGATATCACTTTCTAACACCCCTCACATACCAAAGATCCTTATAAGACCTCCTTAGTACATCGAGATGTTACCATCTCGGTTGCCCGAGGTAGTACATATCAAATAGACCATAATAGAACAATATTTATCAAATCAATAGTTTAACCAAGCTACGTTATTCCAAAAATCCAGACGACACACCGTCGTAACAATAATCCAAACTAATCAAAGTAAAGTAAATGTCTATGGCATTAATGTCTGCGAAAGCTATGAATCATCGGCGGCAACACGAGCTCAACGAATTACCTGTTGGTCACCTGCTCACCATTCCCCAATGGATCACAACATTTTTGAAAACATTAAACGAGGTCAATAACAATATACGCCGATTAATGTACAAGACAATCAAAACTAACCGTCCAAATAACAGAAATGAGAGGCCTGCCACAGCAATCACCTCGACAGCATCAGGCTATCACACCTGACCTGCAAACACCACCTATTGATTCTAGACCGCAACACTGGATATTGAAATTCCCTCTAGCCGAAGCGAGAGTCTCGGATCATTAATGTGCACATCCCCCTCGCAGCGGGAGAGCTACGAAAAGGCAAACTCGGGGTGTGGTTCGTCTCTCGGCGGACCACCATTTTAGTAACCAAGTAACCCCCTAAACTCTAATCTCCAAACACCATCATCAATCAAATAACATCAATCACAGTAGCACATCTTATCACAATGCACAACATACAAGTACTGAGTATGGAAACCCTACCTCGTAAGCAAATCCGCAAGCAATCAAGCAATAAATAAGAAATCTTCTTCTACAAAGTCTACCCCTAAACATGGTTACAATAATCCAATCAATAACTATCAAATCCGACTTTTCCCCAATTTAATTAGGGTTCTGCACTACCGAACATAATTAATAAAAATAAAAGTTAAATTACTTACCAATGGAATCAATAAACTAGACAAGATGCAATCCAATCCTTGAGATGATTAGATGATTAAGAGCTTTTTGAGTGTTTAGAAAACTATAAGGTTGATTATGAGAAGCAAACTGACGAAATAACCTATTAAGACCTCTTAATTATCTTTAATCAAAACCGCTCGAAAAACACGACAGACCGGTGCACTCGGCCCAGTGGGAGAAGCACTCGGACGAGTGCACACTACACTCGACCAACTGCAAACTAGGCGAAGGCTGCCTAACTAACACACCAAACACACTTGGCCGAATGCATCCTACTCGGCTGAGTACAGATCTCACTCGGTCGAGTGACCCCTACTCGAGCAAGTACAAGGTACTCAGAAATACGGAGTATTACAAACGTGACAGGCAAGTCACGTCCGTGATGGCTGAAATAAAACCTCTGTCACGCTTGAGAAATGGTATGTCTCTCGAGACTGGGTTGTTGTCTCACCCGTGACAGTGTTGTCTCGCCCGAGATGGGCTGTCTCGCCTGAGATGGCTGCAGGAATGATCTTCTTCTTTCTTCTCAATTCGACTTGACTTGATTCGGGATGGCTTTGGCACACCAAATAGAACCTCCTAGGTGGGTGGGACCGCATTGGCATGTCGTGGGCCCTCCATGTAGATTATCATCATCTGGGTCACACAAAACAAGGTAAAAACCGCACCAAAAGACGATTTACCTACAAAACCAAATAAAACCGATAAAAGTGCTACATGAAGATAAAACACGCAAAATCGCTCCTAGAGAGCGTCCAAGGCAAGCAAATGGGTTAAATAAAGGCGGAAAAATAGGGTGAAATGACAATATATCAGTAATAATAGAGTTTTGAGTCATATTCGAGAGTGAAGACTTGTCCTAATGTCAATCATAGTCCGAGAAATCGAACCAAGGGGAGGAAGACAAGGCAAAGCATAAATAAATGAAAGAATTAAGTATTTTAAAGGCTCACTTGCACAAGAGTCGAATTCAAAAAGGTATATCTTGAGTTTTAAAGCCTAGATCGACGCAAGACCAATTGGAGGTGAACGCTTATGTTCTTAGCTTTTCAACGAAAAGTCACACGCCTCATTTGGCCAAGAAAAGAGAATGAAATGGCTTCGCAAGTTTGTGTTGTCCAGCCATGCGCCGACAGCGCATTGCTCCCTGTGTTCTTTGCCGATTTTAGTCATCTTTTCCTCATTATCTCTCTTGACCCTAATTTTACTATTTCATATAAATAAGACCCTTGATTTGTAATGAAAAGAAGAATCCATTACGTTTTCTAGGGGCCAAATATCATTTTACGCTTTCTATTAATGAAGTTGTAATCTTGGAGAATTATTTTTCATTTTATTTGGTTTTTAGATCTGCTATGAAGAAATAACTTTATTTCTTAATCCAATCCTAAATGTGTAATCTTTTGATTGTAAGACTGTCTAATCAGTAACAAGGAAATCACACTTAATTATTAACTAGAGAAAGAATAGAAAAAAAATGATAGGGTTAATATTGTAAAAGGGGTATGTGAAAGAGTAAAATCCGTACGTGAAAAAGCACATCTCATTTATTAAACTGACCCGTGCAATATATAAAACTAGTTATGATTTAATAGAGGTGGCAATCAGGTCAGTCGGGCCGTATGGGGTTCGGGTCATATCAGGTACATTTATTTTATCGCAATATTTCAATATTTTAACAATAAATCTAGTTTTAAATTATTATTTGGTTTAGTTACTTCATTATTAAGTCAAACATATCAATTTAAACAATAAATCACTTTCATTTTGATCATTATTAAGCTTAATAATTGTTAGGTCATTTATTTAATCGGGTCGGGTCACTATTCGGTCGTGTCTGGTTCGGGTCGTATCGGGTTACAAGCCAGGTCGGGTCGAGTTGGGCCGATTCGGGTTGCAATATTCTCAGGTTCGGGTCAAGTCCGGTTTGCTAGGGTCACTCGGATCGGTCAGACTTGCCAAACCTAGTTATGAATGTAACCCTCTTTGTATTTTGTAATTTGGTGTGCTAATCGGAGTCCATGAAATTGGGCCTGACTAGATATCCATTGTGATGCAAAAGCCTAAGTCGTCCCACAAACCCTAAAATCACAGGGACTACTTATTTCCAGCTCCCCTAATTTTTCACCACAGACTTTCTATTCATTCATTCATTCATTCATTCATTCTTGACAATCTTATCCCCCGCTCATCTGTTTTAAACTCCAAATGCCCCATTTTACCAATGAATTTATCGCATAATCGTTTGTTATTGTATGTTTGATCCACTTTTACTTGTGTAGTTTTAATTCCCATGTGGTTGTTTGCTGTGTATTGGTCTATAATTGTATATGCCTCAACAAATCTTGGCTTTCTTAAGTACCCTGTATGATGATATACCACAAAAAGCTATGGATTTAGGTCCACATGATGCTTTATTGTCATAGTTACACTGACAGGAACAACAAATAACCATTAATTTTAGTATTGTTAATATTAGTAGTTTTGGAGGCAACTTTGCCGAGGTAATCAATTGCTTGAATTCTGATTACCCGCTTTCCTGTTGCCTATATGATATGGTCTTATGCTAGGCGTTAACGCGGATCCACCTTTTCTATGTGGTTACGTTTGCCTCTTTGTCCAACATTTTAACTACCTTTTATTTGTTTTGTTGTATATACTGTTAATTGTATGGAGAAGGCAACTTTGCCGAGGTGATCAATTTCATTTGTTCTGATTACCCGCTTTCCTGTTGCCTATATTTTATGCCACTGCGAGGCTTTTCTGCGTCTCCAACTTTGTGCGTGGATACGCTGCTTAGTCTGGCTACATCTTGGACATTGCAACCAACGGCTTTTATTGTTACAGCTCTTCTCACTCAAGACAGGCACTATCCGGCACAAGCTCAAGACGGATAGTGCAAGTATATATAGTGCCTCTCTTTAATGAGTGTTTGTTATTGTTATTTATTGGTGTGGAAAGGCATATCATTTGATAAAAAAAGTTTCTGAATTTAATCCTTTCTGAAATTAGATGTTTTATGACTTGTGTTATTCCTGTCTGTCTTCAAATAAAATATATTAATCTACATTGATTCATATGAATCTTGAACAACTCGGTTTCCGGTTGCTCGTCAATTATTTTGCAGATTGCTTTGTTGTCTCCAAGTCTATTATATGCGCCTATACTTGTATCTTGCCTCGGCTTACGGCACTGTATTTTGTTTCCCCTTGAAAAGTTCAAGATTAGATCTTATAATCTCACCCATTGCAATCAGTTAGCTTATCATTTTCAGCAGTTGCTTTAAAATTTCTCTTAGCCAGTTAGCCTCGAACGATCTCGAGTTTATTATTCCTCTTCACTTCAAAGCAATCTTACCTATTAGCTTGAAAAAAACTCATCTTTTTCCCTTTTTCTAGCAAGGACCCGCTCGATTACCAAAATATTTAATATCTCCCTCCTAACCAGACCAATTATTTACATATGACTTACGGAATCATATAATATGATTTCTGAACTCATACTATGATAATCGCAAAAAAAAAAATCTAATAATCCACAAAATTTAAAATTACATTCTACAAATAAAATTAAAAAAAATACAAAATAATCTCGATTCATAATGCTAAAGTATATAATATACAATTACTAAAATATTACAAACACAAACTGATTTTAGTCTTAAAACCAATAAAAAACTTCAATTGTTACTATAATTACAAACTGATTTCAGTCTTGAAATGTACAAAAATATCATTCCATACAAAAAAAATATGAAGTAGTCCTTAAGTTTTATAAAAAAAAACGTCTTAAAAAATTAAAGTAGATTTGAGATCAATAATGCAAAAACCTAGAAAAATGCATTCTAAAATAGTGAAAATACCCCAAAATTAAAATCATAGATCCCAAAAATAGGTGAAAAAATCGGAATTAAATGAGGAGCTAAAAAATAACAAAAGAAAACATATAAATTTATTTATCACAGAATCTAAAATATTGATAAAATAGAAGTGCGCAAAAATTACGAAACATACTATCAATGCGAATATGAAATTAATCTGTTTAGCTTCAAATGGTGATCATGCCATCAATTCGAACATGTATTAGTTCATCAGTCGGCTCATAGTTCACCAGAAAAAGCGAACATTGTTTTTTCTTTTAACATTTTGACAATGACAAATGGTAAAAATGAACAAAATCACTAATATATACTTCTTCCGTTCCATTTGGTTGTATACGTTTGCTTTTTGGACACTATTCAAAAGTGAAGATAATCTTTAATACAAACTTTAATATATAACATAAGACATAATCATGTGAGATCTTATTTAAATTGTCTTACCGATTACAATACTTAAATTTTTATGAACAAATGAGTAGATCTACGATTGAGTTTGAGTTTAGAGAGTGGAAGAGGAAGAGGAAGAGGAAAAGGAAAGGAGAATTAAAGAAGGGTTTTCTGGAAACATTGAAAATGAAATGAAGATTTGAGATTTTTGCTTTGGGTCAACTGTTTATTGGAGAAGTTGAGTTTTTTTTCCTTAAAAAAATAATCCGGTTTAGAAAACGGTATCCGGTTTCAAATTTGTATGATCCGAATCCGCTCCGATTTTTCACTAAAAAAATCCGGTTCGGTTAACTGAACCGGAAAAAACCCGTAAATTCGGAGTCCATTTTTTAGTTTTTGGTTCGGTTTCAGTTTAAAAATGTGGTTCATACTTTTTTGCTCAGCCCTATTCTTATGTGCTTACTAAATAAAAAATTGGTCAATAACGAGTATCAAGTCAATTTATATAATTTTAATGGGTAATCTATGTAATTATAAATATTATGTTTGTTACATTATTTATTAATAACTTAATTATAATTTAGAAACATACTCATTTTTATTTAACTATCTTGAATTTAATTATTTTCATTTAAAATGTTAAATTAGTTAGTAACTTAAATTATATGTACGCCAACTAGCTGTTTATAGACTGATTTATATTGTCACGACATTGGACATCTAATAACTCTTATTTATATGCTCTTGTATCTAATAAAAGTGTATGTTATTACGACCCGTGCATTTTTTTGCACGGGTTTAAAACTAGTAGGAAACTAGTTTTGGGTTATTGTAACTTCTTAAGATCCTATTTCAATGTTTATTTGTGAAGTGCTCATTCTACCATAATGTTTGAGTTATAATGTAATACGGAGTATATCTTCTTTATATAAAAGGAGAAACATTTAAGGAGATTTCATTAGCTCCTCATCTTACAATAATATAAAAAGACTTGTTGAGCCTCCATTGAAGTGACACGTGTCACGTCTCAACTTCTTGCCACATATCACTTTTTTAATTAATAAAAAATAATAAGAAACCTACATTATTATTGTTGTAATTTCATTTTCTCTTGCCTTTTTGTATACCTTACAAAAAAAAACTTAATTTTAAATTAAATATCTTAATTGATGATCATTATTACATCTTCTTTACCAACTCTTTGTAATATATATATATATATATATAGAATTAGGATCATGTGAGTCCACCCCAACTATTTGAGTCCGTGAGTCCTAATAACAATCGTCGGATCAAACAGATCAATGGTTGAGATCAAGCGCGGAAAACTAAGGGTATTTTCGTAATTTATAAACTTATTATATATACCTTCATAGTCAGTCATTCTTTATTTCTAATTCATTCATTTTCTCTCTCTACTCTCTCTCTTCCGCCCTCAACTCCTTCTTCAGATGTGTTCTTCATTCTTGACCTAATCATCACCAACAATTGATTTCTTATCAATCAAGTTATACAATTATATTTTATTCATCTATTCTAGCACTAGTAATGTCAGGTATCATCCTTATTTGTTATTTTCGTTCTAATTTATGTATTTTTATTTTTCGTTTTTTCAATTCGTTTTAAAATCTGAAATTGTTATCATCTATTTTTGTTTTAATTGATGTTTTGTTGTCATTGCGTTTTTGTTCTAATTGATGTATTTTTTATCATCGATGTTCGTTTTAATGGATCTATATAGCATCCCATTTTAATTGATGTATTTTATCATCTTTTGCATATATGATTTGATCCTCGCTATTATACTTTCCGTTTTATCTCTTCTTTTTTCCGCGTTATTATGCATCTTAGATTCCTTTAATTGATGTATTTTTATCACCTCGTGTAATGTTTATTCTCTATTATGATATCTCTCTTTGTATATTCACTATATTTAGCTTGATTTCATCGGATTTGTGTTTAAATCAAGTTTTCGTTCTAGTATTACTGATTTACACTTTCTATATAGATTCTCTTTGTTGTCCTTTTACCTAATATTCTTTAACTAATTAATGTAACTTAGTATCACAACCTATGCATAACAATATCACATGACATTCTTAATAGTATCACATACTGAAATCTACTGTATTACACGATTTTAAGCTAATTAATGTAAATTAGTATCGCTTTCATCCTTAGTAATATCACATGCCATTCACAATAGTATCATAACATAGACTGAGTGTTTAGCTAACTTATGTAAATTAATAGTATCACATTTTATCTTTAATGTACTTTTTCAAGCTAGAGCTTATTGCCTCAACCATTGCCGTAGATAACAATTCTTATGCTTGTGTTGAATTTGTCTCTACTCCATAATGCATAGAAGTTGTTGATGCGCATGCTTAAAATCACCTTTCTTTGAAGGTGACCCCTGGAGGTTTTGAGGAGTGGTTAATTAAAGAATATCGCCACGTAAGTTACCTGAGAAGCTAGGCACGACAATGACCAAAGAGACTAACTTAAAAACAAATGGCACATTATGCTAAAGCACAAAAGTCGAACATGTTCTACAATAATTGAAAACAATTGGCACATATGATAAGCGCAACTGTCCTAATCCATCTATTGTGCGTGATGAATCACGACACTCGATGGATAATGAATCCGAAGTTAGTAATTTTTCTTACTTGCATCATCCATTGAAGTTTCTTATTTTTGTAATCCTTCTGTATATTTCCAGTCTTAAACTTGATACTGACATGATGTTTTTGTTCTTTGTTTTGTTTTTTTTATTTTTTTCAGATTCCTTCGCTTTCGGATGTTGATTAAGAGCGTTTGTGCATGCTGAGGAAGTCTATATTACCTCATCAACAAAGCAAATCATCATTTTTAGTCATTTCTCTTATAAATACAAATTCTTTATTCTTAGATGTCATTTCAAGTGGCAACAATATTGTATTCTTTCTCCATTTTTGTTTAAAATATCATAAAACCTCTGAATCAATAAAGATATTTTTTTTATCAAGATTTGTCATTTGTATCTTACAATATTAAGCTTTATTTGAAACAATATCACAATTATTTTGTAGCAATATCACAACATCACACTTCGTTCTAAACAAAATCACTTGTGTGATATTTTGAAACAATATCACACTCTATTAGAAACAATATCACACTTTATTATAAACAATATCACAGTTTACAAAAATTGATAACCTTATCCACTTATAGTTTTTTGAGAAACAATATCACATGTAATGAGAAACAATATCACTTTATACACAAGAAAATATCATGGTTAAAAGTATTATTTTAAATTGACTCTCCACTTTTGTGCTATTGTGAGATAATATCACAAGTTTACAACCATTAAAATAAAATATCACAAGCCATTAAAAATTATACCAAAGCTTGTTAAAAATAACACCATTGTCAATAAGAAGTTAAGAAATATTACGCCTTGCAGTTTTGTGATTTTGAAAACAATATCACAGTGTATAAAAGACAATATCATGGTAAAAAGGATTTTTAAACTCTAATCGCTTTTGTTATATCAAGAAACAATATCACATTCATTGAGGTAAAATATCACACGCTACTCAAAACAATATCACGCTTCAGCAAGAAGTATATCAGAGTCAAAAGAAATTGTTTAGACATATCTACATTTGTAATCTTGAGATACAATATTCACTCATCCACCAAAAATACTTGTTTAACATTAGATTATTTGTCCTACCAGCATTACATCAATGTTGTTTCAATTACAATTTTTGGTTCAACATATTCCCAGTAGTCATTCTAGTTGCTTCCTCTACATGTACTCTTAAGATTTGCAACGGTCTTGTATCGTATTGGTCTTATTTCGAGCGGTTGTCCATGATCTTCAACATCTTCTCCACAATTAGGTCCTCTGTAAATCAAATGCATAATAAAAATCAGCATAGAAAACAATATCACACTGCATAGAAAACAATATCACTTTGTATACAAAACAATATCATAAATGCCAAATCAACTAAACGCTGAGATACAATATTCACCATGTACCTAAGAGCCAAAGAGGAAGAAACTTATACAACAACAATATCACATTTATACAACAACAATATCCAGAATTAAACTCTAATTTCCAGAATTATGCAATTACAAACCCTAATTTATTCAATTAAACCTAATTTATGAAATTAAATCTAGTTTTTCTTCAATTCGTCGAATTAAATCGAAAAAACCTAATTAATTCTTACGAAAATCTTCAAAATCACTATATAAACATCATTTTCGCAAAAAATCAGCATTAATGAAACGATTTAGACCAAATTTCTACCAGGTTTCACTATATGGACGAAAAAACCTAATTAATTCTTACGAAAATCTTCAAAATCACTATATAAACATCATTTCCGCAAAACATCAGCATTAATGAAACGATTTAGACCAAATTTCTACTAGGTTTCACTATATGGACGAAATATGGACGAAAATCACCAAAATTCACTATAATAATTAACGAAAAATCGATTATAATTGGAAAAAACAGAGAAAATAGAACTTACCTCAACGATTATGATCACAAATTGGTGAATGAAGTTGAATTCTAGTAGAAATGCAGTTGAATTCTAGTAGAAATGCAGTTGAATTCTAGTGGAAATGCAGTTGAAATTCTATTAGAAATGCGGGAATATGGATGGTTTTTTGGGTTTTGAAATTGAAGAGAGAGAAAGTTTTTTTGGGTTATTTATTTTGCGTGTGATTTAGTTGTTTTGGGTATAATTTCTGATTTTGTTTAGTGCCACGTGTCATCATATAATTAGGACTCATGGACTCAAATATTTAGGTGGACTCACCGGATCCCACCTCATATATATATATATATATATATATATATATATATATATATACAATAACATAAAAAAAAAATCTACATTGAGTAGCTAATAGGATGACACATTGTGAGGTACAATTCCATGTTAAATTAAAAAAAAATATTAAAAAAAATTAAAAATACAAAGGCAAAGTAGTAGTCAATATACTAATAAAGTTGTAAACCTTCATCTCCTAAAACATTACTCAACTTCATAATCACAAATTCTCCCTCTTTAAATCAAATTTAAAAAAAAAAAAATTAAAAACGGAATATAGAAAGGCAAAGTATTAATCAATATACTAATTAAATTGTAAGCCTCCATCTCCCAAACATTATTATACTTCATAATCACAAATTATCCATCTTTCATACCAACTTTTCATATCCTACCGTAATAAAACCAACTCACCAAATTTACCTAAAAAATAAGATCAATTGATAAGAAATCTAACACATTCCTACCAAAAAAATGACGGAGAACTATGTTTCCTTACCTTTTTATTTGGGTGTTGATTTTCGCAGTACACATTTTACTCATTATAGTACACTTTTGACCATACTACCCCTCTAATTTTTTTCTTCTCTCACTAACACAATCCACATCTAACTCATTTTAATTTCCTGTTAATTGTACTACATTGAAGTTGTTTTTAATACAAATAGAAAATAACATAATAAAACTAGTGTACTGCACAACCCATCCCTCCCATCATCACCACCGTGGACCACCATTCCCCTGCCGGCAGCTTTCCTCTACCACCCTTCTACCACCATAGACCATTACCGGAGAACATCTTCCCTCACTGAAAATGTTCACACATACATCACCCCTGTCACTCTCTCGTCGCCGACGATATCCCCATGCCCTCGTCGGCGACTCTCTCCTCCGACCCAGCGAACTTACCCTCCCACCCTTCCCTCAACCACTCTCCCCTTGACGTCCGCCTCCCACGCCGCCATCTCACCACCACCTACATCAAATAGAACAATTGTTTATAATTATCAAAAACCCTAAATTATATTGAATGTTCTAAAAAGCATGAAAGGAAAACCTTGATTTGATTTAGAATTATAATTCAACTAACAAAACCACCATTATACAATCAAATTATGTTTACAATTGAAGAAAATCGATAAACTAGATGTTGTATGGTTAGGTTTTTTAGAGAATTAGTCTTAGAGCTTTTGTTTAACTAGGGGTAAGGTAATGGAAAAAACTGTGCAAAATGTACTGAAATGAGTAAAAAACGTACTGCGAAAATAAACTACGTTTTATTTTCATTTGATTGATTTTTAAATATTTTTCCATCTTTCCTTTTATATCGATCGGGTTATAGTCCAATGAGCGAAAGAAAATGAAGATATAAGAGGGAAAGTAAAAAAAAAAGAATCTAACAAGCAATTGTATCATATTGTTTGTTCTTTACATTGGTGAATGCTGATGAAGTGATCAAATTATTATTAACCATAACTTTTTAGTCTCATATATTTTTGATATTGATAAAATGTTTTGAGAAGTTTTTAATGTATTTATTAGTTGTTAATGTGTAGTGAATTTGTTAGGATTGACATTAACAACATAACAAATGCAAGTTTAGTGAAAGTAAAGGTCTTCTCATATTTTTCATGAGTCGGTTAAAAAAAGGTAAAATTATATTTTGCTTGTATTTTGACTACCAAATAGTGAAATATCTTATAATTGTTATTTTTGTAAAGTGAGAATGTTGCATGAATATCAATGTTTTTATCTCTATTACCATCTCATTCAAATTGTTCTTATTTTTACAATGGTTAAGAGAAAATGAGTGAAATATATTTTTGATTCTTATCTTCAAACAATCAAAATATATATAAGTATATAACTATGGTTAGTATTATTTATTATACTTTATTAATCATTTAAACTTGTAGAGTAAGACAAATATCATTTAGACATCGAACAAAAACGATATTATTCGGCTACAAAAGTCAAATGAAAATAATAGAGGATGTACAACTAAAAAAAATACTCCCTCCGTCCCGGTCATTTGTTTACCTTTGCTTTTGGCACAATTATTAAGAAAATGGTAGGGGACCATTTGTGGTGGTTCTTGATGGATGACAAGTGGACAATAGTCCCATTGGCACATCAAATTACTCATAGAAAACATTCTCAATATAGAAAGGTAAACAAATGAATGAGACACCCTAAAATGGAAATGGTAAACAAATGACCGGGACGAAGGGAGTACTATAGAACGTTGTGAATATCAAACTACTAAAAAAAGTAGTAAATTTTTTCAACATCTATGAACAAAAAGTCTAGAAAAGTCCCGTGATTTTCACGGGAAATTAAACTAGTTTTAAGGTAGTAAAAAGCAAACTTTTTGTTTCCTTGCGATGTAGGCCCCCCCATGTTCTTAATATGATTTAATTACTGATACTTTTTTTTCCCAACGTGCAACTTCTTAAATGAAATGACCATATATTATACATCAGTAGGTCTTGCTTAAGACGGGTCGGATCTTACAACGGGTATTTTGTGAGAGGAAATGGGTAGAGGGGACAAGGTGTGCTCCCCCCATGTGCTCTCCACTCACCCTTGATGGGTATTTTGTGAGAGAATATGGTATCCGTCTTAAGCTTAAGACGGATACCTCCGTCTGAAATAAGAATTTGTGATTATACATTTGCAAACCATACATTATTATACATTTTTCTGTGCATTATCAATAATATACAATATGAACATCCAAAAAATACTAATTGAATAATTACAAATAATTAATAAAAGCTTTAATGAACTGTTATCTCTATGATATAAAAATTACAATTTAATCACGATATTGAACATTTAAGCACACTCATACATATGCTTATGTATCCAATTATAAAGTCAGGTATTTTTAAAACTAGTTTTAACAAAAATATAAAGTTTTTTTTTTAAATAAATATATTTGTCTAGTTTAATGCGCTTTGGAAAATATTCATTACTCAATTTCTTTTACTGTTTTAAGTTTTTAAGAACCGTTTTATTTCTTTAGTGGTGATCATTGTGTAATCACTCCCCAACGTTTCAATCATTTAAATTATGAAGATCTTGCTTTTGAAAGGTTAGTCATTATGATGACCGTTTCTTGCTTTGATTCCATTTGAATGGATTTTAATTTGATGATAATGAATTCTAATTTATTGTGCAATTATGCTCTTGACTATTGACCGTGGTGTGTAATAGCAAGACATTTAATTTGTTTTCACTCTTTTTATGTATATATATGTATAGTCTTGTGAGTTGTGTTTGTCACGAGTGAAAAACATTACATACATATTTTTTGCCATCTCTTATAAAATTTCATTCCCACAATATAGTGTGCAAATTGTCAAGTGTTCCGTACTTGAGTAAGCTTTGTCTCTCTTTACGCAGATAAGAGAGTTTTATTATAGTTGAGGTTTTATCTTGGGGACGACGCGCTACTAACTCCCTGCGTTATTTGAAGGGCGTGAATCGTCTTGAGGAGAGCTGATTTATTACACTACTCTCCAACACTCTCCAACGGATTTTGCAGGTGTTTTTCCTTATCATTGTACCGGTCGAACTTCCTTATTTAACGGGGTTTTTTCCAACATTCTCAAGACGAATTAATGGATCCTATGGTAACTCCACTGCCTACTTCCACTCCAAGCGACTTTCACAAACCTTTCAAGTTCACGGGTGAGCATTTTAAGCGTTGGTCAAAGAAGGTATTATTCTATCTAAAACTTATGAAGGTAGTGTGGATTTTAACCGCTAAAGATCAGATCCAAACTAAAAAAGATGTAAGTAATATGATACAAGAAGAACTTGAAAAACATGAAAAGGAAGTTGAGAAGTGGAAAAATGATGAGGAGGATTTTAAAAATTATCTTCTTAATTGTCTTTCTGACGAGCTTTATGACTATGCTAGTTTTTGTTCCACGGCAAAAAAGATTTGTAAAGCTTTGCAGAAAAAATATGACACGGAAGAAGCCGGTGCAAAAAAGTTTGCTTGTAGCAGATTTTATAATTTTAAAATGGTTGACAATAATTCAGTGGTGTCACAAACTCAAGAGTGATTTGACCATCATTGATCTAATTACAAGAATCCGAGTTGAGGGAAAATCTCTTAAGAGGGACAATGCCTCGAACAATAGTAATGGTGAGTCGGTGATGAGTCCATTTTATATATAGTTTAACTCCCTAATTTAGCTTGGTTTATTTGATTATTATACTTTGTTTAGTATATTTGTGAGCTAATTACGTGTTCTAGGTGTATTGCTTGTGTTTGTTACATTTTGTAGGAATCTAAGCATTTAAAGACTTTTTCCTAACACATTAGCAAGCATCAAAGTTTACTAAGGTATAATGGAAGCAAGATGGACCATGAAAGGATACTATGAGAAATGACAAGCCCAAGCATGAGGATTTGTAAAATGGTTTGGTGTACAAATGAGAAACCAAAATGAAGCCCAGCTTAAGGAGTCCACAACTCAACATAAGGATGCTCTTTGGATGCTCATGGGATGTCAAACTATGCAATTAACCGGAGTATTAAGGAGCCTAAAGGCGTATCATAAGATTCCTCAAGCATTTAATTGAGTCATTAAGCAAATGTTCCTGAATTAGTGAAGCCCCGATCGGGGTTCCCACTCCCCGATCGGGGTTTGCCTCCCCTAGGTGCTTTTCGTTATGCTCCTATTTTATTACAAATAGGAACCTTAATCCGTCATTAGGGAAGCATCTTGTACATCATTTTAAACTCTAAAAACACTATTTTACATAATATCATTAGACATTAGATTAGGTTTAGAATAGTTTAGTTTTCATTAGTTGTTACAAATAATTCCTTTAAGTATTTCAATTTATATTACAAGTTCATTTGCAAGTTATTTGGTTCCATTGTATTCTTCAATTCCAAGTTTTATTTCCTTTGTTGAGGTAACTCTATTCCTTGTATTGTTTTGTTATTTCCTTTGTCATTTCCATTATTAGTTAGTTATCATGTTTACTTTATCATTTGTTTTTAGATTAGTTATCATTATGCAAAAGTAGTTACTTTGTCTAGGGAATTAGGGAAGCCATGCATAAATAATGTTTGCAATTGTTGAAATGAGATGTTATGATATCAAATTGTTGTTTCTATCACATGCTTACATTGTATTCGTAGTCTTTGATTACTGTTCACAATCCTTGATTAAATTCGTTAATTCTTTCTATAAGTCGAGAGGCACGGAATTGAATTAGACTAAGCATGTGTTAGTAGATCTACCTAGCCAAAGCGAGAGTTCGTTAGGACCCGATCTATGGTTGACACTAATATCGAGAGGTGGGTGTCTTTAGCCTAAACAATTATCGTCATTATCAATTTCCTAGTTTGACTTGAGCATTTACATAATTTGCATGTGTGACCCGACCTCCCTAGACTCTCCCTTTATTATTATTGTTATTTCATAAACCCAACCAAACCAATCGATAACCGACGTTGATAGAATTCACCCTATTACAAATTGTATAGCAACTCCCGTCTCTTTGTGTTCGACCCCTATTACTACATTCAATTGTGTCTAGGGTATTTATCTTTGATTAGGTGTGCGATAGTCTATCAAATTTTGGCGCCGTTGCCGGGGAGCACGATTTTGTTTGCTATTAGTTGTTGAATTTTATCTTGTTTTATTTTGTCTCGAGAAACACTTGTTCCTTGAGACCATTCTCACGGTTTCCTTGTAGTTTTAGTTCCTTTTTCAGGTATTGAAACTATCTAATTTTGGCCTTACATAATGAATAACTATGGATTCCGATACCCACAACACAAGGATGAGCCTTTTCATGACTATCTTAACCGCTTTTTAAATTATGGTGATAATCTCATGTCCCTCGGACAAGTCATTGATTGAGATTACATGGGTTAAGTTCTACTTGATAGCATGTATTTTGACTCTTTACATGAGTTGTGATAGTTTTTACTACAAGAGAGGGAATGAGCTTTGGAATTTCTTGAATTTCATGGCTTCCCAATGTCAAGAGGTAGTTTTCCAACAACCTTCCTCGCCGGGTTTCGAAGAGGAATGTTATGCGATTCTTGCTTGTTGTCAACAAATGCAACAAATGCTAGCCCAACGTGAAGAGGAACGCCATGCACGTCTGGTTCGTTGCCAACATATGCTTGAGTATGGAAAATACGGTCATATATCTAATCATTGTAATAATAATAAAAAAGGAATGATTTCACAAGCTAATATGATAGAGGAACCTTTGGTGGCTATATATGGTGACTGAAATTAATATGGTAAAAAATTATGATAGTTGGTGGATTGATACGGGAGCCTCTAAACATGTGTGTCATGATCAAAATTGGTTTAAGAGTTATAATCCCGTTGATCCAGATAGGAGAATACTTTTAGGTGATTCACATACTACTAAGGTTCTTGGTGTTGGTGATGTTGAACTTAAGTTTACTTATGGAAAAGTTTGACCTTGAAGGATGTTCTCATACTCCTCAAATTTGGAAGAATCTTGTTTCTGGCCATCTTTTCAACAAGGCAAGTTTTGAGCAAGTATTTAAATCTGACAATTATTCTATCACTAAGAATAATATGTTTGTTGGCAAGGTTTATCCTTGTGATGGTATGTTCAAATTGAATGTTGAGATGAATAAAATTGTTGATGGTTCGGCTTATATCATGAATTGTATTAATGTTTGGCATGCTCGTATGTGTCATGTTAATGGTAAATATATCAAAGACATGAGTCACATAGGATTAATACCAAGACTAGTAAATAAATTTGAGCAATGTGAAATTTATAGTATGACTAAGATCACTAAAAAACCTCATAATACTGTTTATGGTTGTACTCAATTGTTAGAACTTATTCAGACTGACATATGTGAGTTTGAAGGTATCTTAACATGTATTTTATAACCTTTATAGATGATTACTCAAAGTATACTTATGTTTACTTGATGAAAAATAAAAGTGATGCTTTTGATAGGTTAAAAACATTTATTAGCGAGGTTGAGAATCATTTTGAAAGAAAAATAAAATGTTTTCGTAGTGATAGAGGATTGGAATATGCCACATTAGGATTAATAGATTATATGAAGTCATTGGGAATAGTTCATGAAGTGACCCCTCTTTATTCACCCGAATCAAATGGTGTAGCGGAAAAGAAAAATAGAACTTTAATTGGTTAAACTAATTCTATGCTAGTACATGCTAGTGCACCTAAACGTTTATGGGGATAATCTATTTTGACACGAAAATATGTGATGAATAGAATACCCAGAAAGAAGACTCTACTAATACCGTTTGAATTGTGGAAAGGCTATAAAACTAATATTAGTTAGTTTTCGTATTTGGGGTTGTTTGGTTTATGTTCGTAAAATCGATCCTAAAATTCCCAAGTTAGAAATTAGGGCTACGAAATGTGCCTTTATTGGTTATTCTTATAATAGTAAAGCTTATAGATTTTTGGATTTAGAGAATAATGTTGTTATTGAATCTTTAGACGCTATTTTTCATGAAGATAAATTTCCTTTTTCAAATAGTGGGGGAAGTCAAAATTCTAACCAATTATTAGTGCATGAGCCTAGTACTTTGATTTCTCGTGACATTGTACAAGAAAATGATTTAAGGAGGAGTAAAAGACCTAGAGTAACAAAAGATTTTGGTTCTGATTTTTATCTTTACTCTGTAGAAAATGATTATTGTTTTGTGGATAATATTATATGTATGATATATGATGAACCTAACTCTCTTGCGGAAGCTTTTTCATCACCCGATGCTAATTTTTGGAGAGACGCTGTGAATGATGAGATGGACTCTTTGTTGTCTATTAAAACTTGGGTTTTAGTTGATCTACCACCCGGATGTAAACCTATTGGTAATAAATGGGTACTTAGAAGGAAAAGAAAGCCAGATGGTAGTATAGAAAAATTTAAAGCTAGACTCGTCATAAAGGGTTTTAGACAAAAGGAAGATATTGATTTTTTTGACACTTATTCTCCGGTAGCTAAAATTTCTTCTATTAGGACTTTGATTGCGGTTGCAGCTGTTCATAATCTTTTTATTCATCAAATGGATGTTAAAACTGCATTTTTAATTGGTGGTTTAGAGGAGGAAATTTACATGGAACAACCCGAGGGTTTTGTGCAAACTGGTTTAGAAAATAAAGTATGTAAATTAACAAGATCTTTATATGGGCTCAAACAAGCACCGAAACAATGGCATAAGAAATTTGATGAATGTGTTTTAGCTAATGAGTTTTGTGCTACTGAGAGTAATAAGTGTGTTTATTGTAAGAGAGTTTATAATGATAGTGTTATAATTTGTGTATATGTAGATGACCTTCTTATTTTTGGTACAAATTTGACTATTATTTTAGACACTAAGAAAATGCTTTGTAAACATTTTGATATGAAAGATATGGGTGAAGCTAATGTAATTCTTGGTATGAAAATTCATAAGTGTTCTAGTGAAATTTTTCTTGATCAATCTCATTATGTAGAGAAAATGTTGAAAAAATTTAACTACTTTGATTGCAAACCAAGAAATTCTCCTTTAGATTCTTACATTCAATTATATCCTACTATGAATGACTATGATCTGATAAATCAAAAAGAATATTCGAGAATTATTGGTAGTTTAAGATATGCAGTTGATACTACTAGACCTGATATTTGTTATGTTGTTGGCGTCTTAAGTCGTTTTACTAGTAGACCTTGTCATGAATATTGGTTTGCAATTGAACGCTTAATGAGTTATTTAAAGAAATCTATTAACTACGATATCTATATAAAAAAACTATAATCGAAGAACCACTAGACACGTGTCACTCCCACAATAATTCTAGACTTCACTATTCCCGCGCAACTAATAACACAAGCACAAAAGTCAACTTTGCACAATCCTACATTCTCACGCAATCACTTATGGTATCTTCTTCATACTAGCCTAAAATAATACACTTTATCTACTTGCCTAATTTAATATTATTATACTTGCATAAAAAGATTACAATCTTTTGCTAATCATTCAATAATCTTTTAATACAAAAAGAAATCAATCTTTTGATATAATCAAGTATATCAAAAAACAAATATTACAAAAATCTACTGATATGATATCAATTAGATCAAAAAAAATTTATTACAAAAATCTACTAATTGACACACAAAAATCTACTAATTGACACAAACAAATATTACTAAAAGTTACACACTATCATGCGAATATACTGAACTACAAAATATAATACGAATGCCACAAATACTAAAAACATCTATTGAATTACACAATACCATAGGAATATACTAAATTACACAATGACAAAAAAAATATGATATACATCTAAATATTCTAATTGTCACATAAACTTATTCATGAGGACAATTTAGGTAGTAATTTCAGCCCATCACACAAGAAAAGTATTAAAGATCTTAGCTTATATTATACTCTCTCAGAATAAAACATATCCTCTACAACTTATTTTATAGTTTCCCAAAATAAAGTATTAAAGATTTTAGCAGTTATAGCATATAATATTATTTTATATAATATATTATATAAATATGATTATATTTCAATATACAATAGATACTCTAAACATATGCCCACTGAATATTGTAATTGTCACTATAATATGACAACTAATATTTTTCTCCTTAATATATCTTGAAAATACACTGCAAAATGGCAAGGGTTATAATTTTACTACCAATTGAGATATCACAAAGCACTCATAAATAAGACTACTATTTACACATTACAATCATCAATCATTAGACATCTTCCATTCTTCCATACTCGAAGTTTAATAGTATGACTTTTGCATACTTTCTACTTCAATAAAATAAAGGGTTGATGGCCAAATTAGATGAGCAAGTGTTAACTTAAAGCGTCAACGAAATTGAAATGAGTTGCAAGGTAATGCTATTTCTAAATGGTATTCATTAAATTTTAAAGGTTTTAAATGCACATTATAATCTAATTTATATGCACTATTTAGTCAAATAATTCACTCATTAATTTATAATTTACAAATTACACACTCATTTCTAATCACAATGTTGCACCGCCTAAAGAAAGAAGACGTATAGTTCTACGTTCTTCATTCACGGGTTCATCAAGATACTCCCTCCCATCCAGACCAAAGGTACTATTGGGCTTTTTGCACTATTCATGGGTGTGGAGAATCTTTGGTATTATTCCTAATATATAAGACAAAATATAGTCATGCGAGATCTTGTTTGATTCATCATCATGAATGCTATAAGAATATCAAATTATTATAATTTTTAATAATGTGTAACTAAAGATATTCACGTTGCAAAACGCGCCTCGACAAGTGTGAAAAGCCCAATGTTACCTTTGGTGTGGATGGGAGGGAGTACATGATTCGAAACTACGAAGATGCGATGACAGTTTCCAATATAAGTTAGTGATGCAATGATCATTAACAAAAGTCAGGGACAATCCTTTTCAACTTTACTTTGATAGCTCGAGGGTAACCAGCAAAACAAGCTAATGATTCTAAGGCGATAAGAAAAGTCGTTTTCTCAACACTACAGAAACCGTAGAATACAAAGAAGTTTTTGAGAATTTATAGTATTTATAGTGCCTATTTGATTGAATTCATCATTTTATTAACTGATCATATCCATATACAAGACAAAGGTATATATTTATATAAATGGCGAATCTTACTTTTTTTGGATGATATTTACCATCAATAGCTTCTTAACATGCATTCTCTCAATTTTAAATTGAGATTAATTGATTACTTTATTAGTTTTTCTTAATTGAGTGAGTTTATTGTTTTAAATTGAGGTTTTTATGGCTTTTGAATTTTTTTAGTGATAAATCATAAAAATGTTGAAGGTAATCAGAGTGTGTTTGGTGGGTTTTAGTTCCAAAACATGAAGAAGACGAAAGATTCTTATTTTATTTCTCATTAATTTATGGCTCCTTCAATCCACAATCAAGACACATGGAACGATATTTTTTTTATTAATCTATGTGATAAGTGATATACATCAATTTGGTACGTATTTTTCAACAATTACTAATAATTACGGAGTACTCAATGGTAGATTTTATCTACTCATAAACGAACATGTAAACGTACTCCATTCTCATTAATTATTCTGTAAGATACTCTCACAATGTAAGACTATCTATTTGAATAAAAATCACTATCTTATAAGTAGATACTAGTAAATGATTGATTTTTCTGTGGATTTTGTGTTACTTGTCCAAAAACCATTTTTGATAAAATTTCATTTTTCTAAAAGACGATTGTCTCAAAATGTGAGACTGTCTTATTCTTGATTTTGCACTCCGACATAATTTCGATCATTAAAATTTTTGCACTTCAACTTACTTTTAGACGTACTATATTTATTTATTTTAGAGAGATATTTAATTCAACGGTAAGTCTCCCTTGCAACGGATATATCCGTCACAAACTTCAAATGAGTCAAGTTCTCTCACTTGGGTAGCTAAGACAAAGCATAGGAAATCCCATAATTTGTCTCTTCTTATCCAAATGGGTAATATTTGACCCGTACGAAGTTTGCGACGGATATGCTGCAACAAATGAGAATTTAATTTGTGCTAAATCAATTAGTTGTGGTGAAGAGCAACTCCAATGGTTTCATTTAGGAACTTGCTTGCAATTATTGAAAATTGTCTAGCGGCATGCTTACCATTGAAGACAAAAAATATTACCCTGCTTGTAAGCCATTGTAGCTTTCCCAAGCTACTTGGCTTGACTATTAAATGACAAAATAATTAAATGAAAAATGTTACAATAATAATATAAAATATTATATTTATTGTTATGTGGGGTATTGTAAGCTACATTGTATTGTAGTTTACCATTGGAGGACGATGTAGCTTGAAAGTTGTGTGGCTTAAAAAATGATATGGAAACGCAAGCTACAAGGTCATGTAGCTTGCCATTGGAGTTGCTCACATTAATAAGTATTAGTGTTATTTTTATGGTTGTATTTTGCTTCTTAATTATTCCTTTTAGAGTAACATTTATTAAGAAATTTTGTTCAATCTTCACTACTATTACTAAATTTTGTATGTTTGATTAAAAATATATCTAACATATATTGAACGAACATAAATTTTTTGAGACAATGTCATATTCTCAACATTTTGTACGATGTGACTTTCAATTAAAACGCACCCCATATATATTAGACAAAAATTTATCCAATGATTTTATCTTAGTAAACTTAATAGTATAATACACACATGATTCTATGTAATGCATCTATACACACCCGTGCAACTTTGCACGGGTTATAAACTAGTTTTGTATAAAAGGCACCCTCCTATACTTGAAGGTTATATTGACGCTGATTGGAATTCATTAGCCGGAGACACGATGTCTACCAGTGGTTTTGTATTTTTGATAGGTGGAGGTGCAATGAGTTGGCGATCAAGGAAGCAAACAATTATATCTACATTCTACAATGGAGGCCGAGTTGATTGCTTTGTCCAATGCTAGTGATGACGCGAATTGGTTGCATAATTTGTTACATGATATCCCTATGTGGGATAGACCAATGCCTCCTATTTTACTCCATAGTTATAATACTTCAGCTATTCGCAGAGTACATAGTATGTATTATAATGGTAAATCCAGGTATGTTAGACGGATGCATGGTATTGTGAGAGGACATTTGTCCAATGACGCTATAAATGTTAGCCATGTACGATTAGAAGATAATATAGCTGATCAATTGATGACTAAAGCTCTAGCTAGAGAGAAAATTTGTAAGGCATCGAGGGGGATGTGCTTGTGCCCAAAGATGAGTTAAGTCATGTATGAGGTGAAAGTCCATAGACCTTAATTAGACTCTTCTAATTAGTTACTAAATTACTTGGCAATTTAGTGTTTAATGATCTATGTAACATGCATGCAAATATAAATACATTATATAAAATAAGAAATTTCCTCACATTGAATTGGAAATAATTGGGCACAATAAGAACTCCTTCTTATTGTTCTTGAGCTAATGTAGGACATGATCCTCCAGCAATCTTCAAATAAGAAGACCTCTTCAAGTTGCACCCAAGATGTATCCAAATAATCTAACCGTATTATTAACTACTCCCTCCTATTCACTAACATCTTCCACATTTGTTTTTGTCCAATATTTAGTGGAATGGTAATATGTAGAGGTGAATAAAAGTAAGAGAGAGAATGTGGGGTTACATGTTATATTAACCACAAATGATAGACAAATAAGGAAAGTGGAAGATCTTTATGAATTTGCCGTTTTAGGAAATGTGGAAGATGTTAGTGAATCAGAAAGAGAAGATAATAAGATAGATATAATACTACTAATATTGGAATATATTACTACACTAGTAATACTTAGTAAATATTAGTATTATATTATGAGAGTTTTGTGAGAAGATGAGATTTTAGAGAGATATGTGAATAAAGTAGAAAATGAAGTAGTGAAAAATGAACTATTGTCCAATTTATAGGCACTTTGGCCGGACCTCACAAGTCCCAAATGGCCTTTTATTTTGTTAATTTATTCACATGCAAGATTGGTAGTGTGTTAGGATGTATAAGCATGATGTAGTGTCACTTCCATTTTGATTATTTGAGCATAAAATAGAGCAACAATCATCATGCTTCCACTACTACTCCAACCGGCCACATGTGGCTCATTATGGTCCATTTTAATTTTTGATATTTGTCCCACAAATACTTATTAATCATATGCTTAATTATCTTGTATAATTAAGTGTTAATTTGATCATATAACAATTATATAACATAAATTAATAAACAATATGTACTTAACATTTAAGTGATATTTTACCATTATATCAATATATAATGGGTCCCACAATGCTTAGTTAATTTATTTTAGAACTCCTTGTAAATATAATTAACTAATTACGGCCTCTACCTCAAAATATATGTAAAACCTCAACTAATTTTGTAAATTAACGATTAATTACTAAGTTAGATCTTATTTAATCATATTAAAATAAGATATTAGTTTATTAGTCAATTATTGCATAATTGAAAAATAAACTTAATCGAATTTGAGTTCCTAACTCAATTTCTAACAATTAACTCTCGTACATATCAAATATATGTAATGGACTAATCGACTTTATCATATACAAATAATTAGTTACTATTTGGGTTTCATCCTATAGGAGTGACCGAAAGGGATCAGTTGATCACCGCTGTCATACGACAATAACGTCAAACTCTAGTCAGCCAACCGTTATTGATTTACGTTAATCAACTGACTAATCATATATATACAGTCAATTAATATCCCAATTATGTTCCTCAATGAGATTTATTATGTGGCACACTATTGTGGAGGACACCTACTCCAACATGGGGATACCCTCCAAAGGGAAAAACGAATCATATGATGACGGGTGACATGCCTTTATATTATTTGTATGATAATTATTGTTTTTATGTCCCTCCCTATGGTGCATGCATGTATACTTGTGGTGTAGTTAAGGATGAGCAAAGCGCAATTTTTGAGATATGATTATATTATATATTTGGCTTTGCTCTTAATGACTCAAAGCTCGTGTGAGCGGAATGCTTGACCAAGAGTGCGGTCTTGATGGGTCACCTATATGAGTGTTGAAGTGAGGCCGCTTCTATGAGAATGAGGGCACATTATCTAAATACATTCATGAATATCGGGATTGTGCACATGGCCACAACGTGCGGATCTTTGAAGCTTTGAACACTTAAGGTACGCGGTGGACCAATACACAAGTTGAGTTTTAAAGGCGGAGTCCCCTCTATGATGCATAATATCTTGTGACATTTGTGAGATATTTTTTGTTAAAATAAGTGGGGGAAAAAATGGAGTCCCTCTGCCTAAGCACCCTTCTTTAATTAGGATACAGTTACAAAATGAACCATGTCTTTATAAGGGATGACAAGGATCTTATGAAGATGTTTACTAGGTGTGTTTGGAAGTCACAAATACATTTATGGCTAGGGTCAGAAACAATACCATGTAATGCCCTTCAACTAGCTAGAACTGTTAGGGCTTGTAATAAGGGGTCAGTTGCTCCTTCTAATGTTGATGTTTCTGTTCAAGATGACATTAATACTAATGCTAGAGAAAAATTAGCAGTTAGGAGGAAGAGTATTAAACCAAAACCACCCTTTGAAAAACAATTATCTTCGACAAAAGTTTCACAGAATATTGAGCTTTCTGACATCTTAAATGCCCCTACTTCCCCTCTTAAAACACAAAATGATCAAGCTTTCTCAGCCTTTACTCAAAGAAGAAGTCCAAGACTGAAACAACCCTTTGAACAACAATTACCTTCTACTCAAATTTCACAAAATATTGAGCTTTCTGCCTTCTTAAATGGCCATCCTTCCCCTCCTAAAACACAAAATAATCCTGCCATTCTTTCTCAACCTTATCTACAAGAAGAAGCCCAAGACTGAAACAACCCCTTGAACAACAATCACCTTCTACTCAAGTTTCACAAAATATCAAACTTTCTGCCTTCTTAAATGGTCATCGTCCTTCCCCTCCTAAAACACAAAATGATCCTGCTAGTTCTTTCTCAACATTGTCTCCAAGAAAAGTCATAGAATGACACAATCCATAGTGTGTAGTGTTGTTGAAGTGCCTTCAAATAGGTTGAAAATGCCAAGACTACAACTTTAAGGAAATGTATTTATGTTGCTAAAAGACAAGGGAAAAGGAATATTGCTGAAGTTAGTAACAAGAGAAGGGGAAGAAATTTAAGAGTTATTGATGATATTGAAGAAGATTCTGACACTGATGTATCTTACCTGCCATCTGATGATGAAAATGAGGATGAGGGAGGTTTGAGTGAGCTAGAGGCTGAGGATAACTTGATAGTTTCTGCCTTAGAGACTATTGATGATGGATATGTCCCATATGAGGAATATGTTTGGTCAGCTGATGAAGATTTGTACTCTAGTCAAGTTTATGGAAATGGAGAGTTATATGACAATAAGAAGTTTGGGAGTATAAGGCTTAGGCCTTGGATGTTATTCATGGATAAGGAACATTTTAAGGATGTACTAAGGGATTACAGTGTGCAGGAGGCTTTCACTGTTGTTGTGTTGAAGGCTGATAATTTGAGATATACTGCAAATTGTGCAACTTTGTCCTGTGAATGGAGGATACATGCTTCTGTGCTTCCTGATGGCACTACTTGGGCTATTAAGTCAATTAGGAAGCCAGACCATGTTTGTGTTGGTGTGAGGACAAAAAATTCAATGGCAAATTGTCATTGGGTAGCAAAAATTCTTCTAGAAGATATAAGGGCAAACATTGACATTTCTGGGAAAACAATTCAAAATCTTTTGATGGATAGGTATGGGATACAAATGGCTACCTCAAGTATTTATAAGATGAAAGAGATAGCTATGAGAGAAATTAATGGGGGTCATGATGAATCTTATAACCTACTGCCAAGATATTGTGAAGTTTTGAAGGAAACAAACCCTGGGTGTGTAGCTGTTTGTACTTGGAGAAATATGGAGGATCCAGAAAAGCTACTTCAGTTGAAAAGCATATTCATTAGTTTTGCAGCTCAGTTTCAGGGTTTGATTAATGGTGTAGGAGCTTGATAGGAGTAGATGGAACCCACCTTAAAGGGAATTATGGTGGTGTGTTATTGACTGTAGTTGCTATGTATGGAAACAATGAGTTGTTTCCAGTTGCTGTGGCTGTTGTTGAATTAGAGAACAAGGACACTTGGAGAAACTTATTTTGGAACCTTAAACATATCTTGAAAGATAGTGGAAGAGGTGTCTGGACTATCATCTCAGATAGGCAAAAAGGAGTTGAACCAGCTTTACAAGACATATTGCTTGAGTCATATAGGAGGTTTGTGCAAGACATTTGTGCAAGACCTTCAAAACAAGTTACCCTAGTTAGTTGATGTACGAACTATTTTTGAAGGTTGTTAATTCCACTTCTGAATTTACCTTCAAGAAAGCACTGAGCAGATGGTAAGGCATAGAGGGATCGGGTGTGCTAGATAGTTTTTAGATTTAGGAGACAAAGAAATGTGGACTAAGCATGCATTTGACCCAAAAATATGTTCTGATGAGAACACATCCAACTTTGTTGAGAGCTTTAACTCCACACTTGGAGTTCACAGATGCAACCCAATATTAAGTCTGCTTGAAGGTAATTTTTCTTCATTATTACATACATATTGTATACCTATTAAATATAGTCTTCATTTATACTTTCTTAATGTAATCTCCATTTATTGTTGGTTAGGTGTAAGAAGGATTGCCATGGTGAGGCATGTAACAAGACAACATATTACAGATTCTTTGCCAGATGAAGGTATATGTCCTAATATCATGCTTAGGCTAAAAACCTTGCTTGACTAAAGATGCAAGGACATGTAAAACATATTTCTCTGGAAAAGGAAGGTATGAAGTGAATGAAGGTACTTCTTACTTGCGTGTGTCTTTGAATGAAAGGACTTGTAAATGTGGGCAGTGGCAAATTAGTGGCATCCCATGTAGGCATGCAATCGCTGCAATTCTGTTTGCTGAAAAGACCCAGCCCATTTTGTGTCTTAGTGGTTCTCAGTGAGTAAGTATAAGGAGGCATATGGACTGTGCATTGACCCTGTGCCTGATAAAGAACAATGGGGTGTGTATGAAGTCCCTTCATTGGAACCACCAACATTAAGGAGAGCAATTGGTAGACCTTAAAGGAATATGAGGAGAGACCCTGGGGAGCGGAGAAAAGGGAAAAATTCTGTGTCTATCAAGTGCAAGAAATACAAATGTTTTGGACATAATTTCAAGGACTTTTAAAGGGGGTTACACTTCTAGGGAAATGCAAGGAAAAATTACAAAGAAAAGAGGAAGAAAAGGATTAACTGATAGTTCAACTCAACTTTTTGAGTCACTTGTTCAATTGGAGACATCAGCCCTGCGTAGTACCCAACTAGGTTCAACATCAACTGAAGCTACAACAAGCAAGGGGAAGAAAATGAAAGAGACATGAAGATTGTAGTTTTCATGGTGTCATTTTTTCCCGTCAAACTGAAATGTATGAAAAGCGTGTCTGCTATTATGGTTATTGTATTGGCATGATACTTTTACGTTTAAACTGAAGTGTATGACTTTTGCTACCTTGGTACTTTTGTTACTTTGGTACTTTTGCTGTCAAACTGATGAAAAACAATGAAATTTATCAGAATTTGTGTTTTAAGGATGAACTTGTTAAATTTCACAATGAATAGATTGCTTCAACAGGAGAATTAGATTACATGAACTTAATAAACTAGAAGAAACATTAACCACTTCATTTGAATGAACCTCATAGTCTAATACTTTATCAGAAACATTACAACAACTAGAAGAAACATAAGACTAATGCATTTTAGGTAAAACTTCATCAACAAAGCTACTTCCATAAACTCTTTCTTCATCACAAAAAGCTCTCCACTAACCACTTCATTTGAATGAACCTCAACTTCATTTGAAACCCTAGTATTGAAACCTTGAGTTATTGTCACATGATCTTCCGACAACCATCTTACAAAGTGATTACACTCTAGACACTTAAAATATGCCTTGTGAGGGTTACTCACTGACCCAGAAATCTTCATAACTGCATTCTTTCCACATTGGTTGCAACGTTGATTCCTAAAAAGGAGACCTTCAGTGGGCTTACTCCTCCTCCAATGTGATGTAGAAGACATGACAAATAAAAGAAGTAAGGGTAACTTAGTTGCAGGAAAGAGATGAGATAGACCTTTTTTTAGGTTCAATGGTGTAAACGGAGAGAATGAGAGAGAAGGTGTGAAAGAGTGAGTTGCAGGAGAGAGGGAGGAGGAAACAAAAAATATAATGAATTATGGAGGGAAATTTTGGGAAAGTTGGAGGAAAAAATGTATTATAATCAATGTTCAACCAAAAAGACAAATTAAATGCCACATCATTCTCTCAAAAAAAAAAAAGATAAATAACAAATCAACAACATTCAGCTACTGATGGTCAAACTGAGAGAACGATCCAAACCTTGGAAGATCTTCTTAGGGCTTGTGCTTTAGACTTTCACACTTCTTGGGAGAAGTGTTTGCCTTTGGTGGAATTTTCTTATAACAACAGTTATCATGCTTCTATCAAGATGTCACCATACGAGGCTTTATACGGTAGGAAGTGCCGTAGTCCGGTTTGTTGGGATCAAGGTCAGGATGATCATATGTTGAGTCCCGACATAGTTACTGAAACAATTGATCAAGTTCAAGTCATTCGAGAGCGAATGAAAGCCGCTCAAGATAGACAGAAATCTTATGCCGATGTTCGTCGTCGACCACTTGAATTTGATGTTGATGATCGGGTATTCCTTAAAGTGTCACCAATGAAAGGAGTGAAACGGTTTGGAGTAAAGGGAAAGTTGAGTCCTAAATATATTGGACCGTTTCGTGTGCTTAAAAGAGTTGGTCCTGTTGCTTATCGTTTGGAATTACCTCCGAACTTGAGTAAAGTTCATGATGTGTTCCATGTTTCGCAATTGAAGAAGTATATCAGTGATCCGAGTCATATTATTCAAGAAGAAGTGTTGGACTTGGAACCTAATTTGGCTTTGGAAGAAAGGCCGATTCGTATACTTGAAAGGGCTAACAAACAACTCCGAAACAAGGTGGTACCTTTAGTTCGTATTCTTTGGCGTTGTGGAAACGTCGAATCAGAAACTTGGGAACCCGAAGCTAAAATGTTAGCTAAATATCCCGAGCTCTTTGCTTGAGGTAAATCTTCCTTCTTCATTTCCTATTTCTATTCGATTTATTCTTTCGAATATTCCGTTCCTTCTATCGATTATCATTTCTCTTAGATAGATTACTATAAGCTTTAGTTAGAAATTTTAGGCATAGATAATAGAGTTATTACCGTTACTATGAAATTTTCGAACTAAAAGCTTTTAGAAATGTTTTATGATTTCAAGTATTTTACCGTCAAGGAGTGTTGAGACTTGTTATTGGAGACGTTCGATAACTAGTTTTCTCATTTATTGATGCGAAAATGTATCTTTTAAAGTCTTTGATTTGGGACGTCGAGGTTCTTAACGGCCGACGAGAACTTTCCGTTCCATTGATAAGACCCTATATTTTTATTACAAGTATATTTTTAACAGTTTTGAAATAGACCTACATATATGTTACGTTCCTTCTTCTAAGTTTCGAGGACGAAACTTTTTAAAAGGAGGGGTGATTGTAACAACCCGAAAAGTACCCAATTTTTCTAGTAAAAATATTTACTAACACTTTTCAGTAGAACTTAAGTTTTTAAAATAGAATTTATTGTTTCGGGTCGTATTTTGAAATTCCGCGTTCGTATTTGGAATTTCTGAGAGATTTCATGAAAAGACCGTTTTTAGTCATCTTTGACTTTTCTTGACTTTTAAGTCGTCTTTGACTTTTTCTTGACTTTTTAAAAGTCGTCATTGACTTTTCTTGACTTTTAAGTCGTCATAAACTTTTCTTGACTTTTAAGTCATCTTTGACTTTTCTTGACTTTCAGTCAACTTTGACTTTCGTTGACTTTTTCCCGACTCGCCTTATAAGTTTGAAGACCGAAATTTTATTTAAAAAAAATATATTTTTGATTTATTTTTATTTAGATTTATTAAGATTTATCATAATTTAATATAATTATTTTGAATTTATTCGGAATTTAAAGAATAACTTTTACGGTTTTAACCGAACGTCATTTAACTATTCCCGACTCATCGCAAATCCCGAAACAAAATCGAAACTCGACTTTGGCATGATGTCACCCGCCCATGTCATCGTTTTCCACTCACAATTTGATATTTTAATTATTTTGATTAAACTAATCAAAATATCTAGATATTTATTAACTTTATCGATCAGTTAACGAAAATTACGCAAATCGTTTACAAAACTGATCCGACAGTCACCATACCACACGGCTCCTTTGCTCTCTAATAGGCCTTGATATTTTCATTATTTTTCATTACAATATCATAATATCTTGATATTTAGTTTAATTAACTTTATCGTTAATTATATTTAATCGATTACCGTAAAATAATTATTAAACGCAAGTCAATTACGTAACAACAATTTCAAAACCCGACTTCCTAATCCCTCTATAAACACACGGCTCACACACCCTCTTTACTCACTAACAACTTTTCATTTTTCAAGAAATCAAATTAAGATCTAAATATCACTTTCTTCATCGTTCTTCATTTGTTCTTCGTGTTCTTCAATTGTTCTTCATCGTTCTTGAGCAAAACCTTCATAAAATCTTCATTTCTTAATTAAATCTGTAACACCCTCAAATTTGCGGAAAGAAAAAAAGTAATTTAAATAAATAAACAAAGGTGTCATAAATAAAAATGGTCATTACAAAACGGAAATAATATTATACAATAAAAAGTATCTGAAACGGGAGACATATCTCCCGTATAAATACAGAAATAAAAGAGTGTATAATAATATACAATCTAAGAACCGAATAT
>JAIUZE010046678.1:0-64037 GCA_022085475.1 Heliosperma pusillum
ATCCCCACCAAACATGCATACGAGCATCAAGGATACACCCCATCGCTCGGACATTCCAGTCTAACGAGTATAAGGTGTAGCCGGGAAATGAGAGTTCATAGCACAAAATCATTAGTGCTCAATTCATAACATATGTAAAACCGACTCAAAAGAGGGATATACCAAAAACCGTCACAAAACATGTGATACAAGCGAATGAAATATCATATATCCAAAACATGAATATTATAAGTCACTATGTAAAATTATACGATAAACGAATCATGCGAACTATTATAAATTACGAGATTTAGAAATTTCAAGAAGAAAACACAGCCGTGTTCCAGGCCGGGGTGGAGGGAGGCGGCCGGTACCCCGGCTCGGAGCACAACAACACAGAAAAACCGAGTTTGGAAACTAACTAAAACAAGGGTCCACTTCAAACGGTCATAACTAGAGTTCTATATATGGGAATGCAGAAATTCTAAGTCGAGGTGATAGCTTATCCCCTTACGGTTCCAACGAGTGGTCACAAGCCCAAAACAAGCATGTAACGAAGGAGATATGAGCATTCTACCAAAAAGGGTCGGTGCTGTGAATTTGCACGAGTCCACCCGAGAACAACAACACTATTTCTATCATTTCCAATTTTCATAATTCACTTCTATCAACTCTCAACAATCAATATTCATCATCAACAATCATCAACTAACAACAATCATCATCAAAATCATAATTTCTAAGCTTTCTAATTGTATTCTAAATACGAATTCTAACATGGAAATAATGTAAAACACGTAAATGATACCGAGTAACCCTTCACCGTTACCTTTACGCGTCTTTAAACGGTTACTAAGCTTTCCTAGTCTCCACCTACAAACAATTAGATAATAAAAGAGGAATATCATCCACCTTGAGAAAGATGGATAATTTAAAAAGCGAGAAAGACGGTAATTTTATTACTAATACGGATAGAGGAAGGTAAGAGGGGAAGAATGAGACGAACATACGTGAATTTGAGCGAGTAACGAAGGTGTAGCGATGATTTAAAGCTTGATCAAATAATATGGAAACTTAGGTTTTGGTGGTTTGATGAGGAAGGAGTAAGTGGAAAATGAGGGAAAAATAGGTTATGAGGGAGTATAAGTAAAGGGTGAGTCGGAAAAGTCAACGAAAGTCAAAGTCGACTTAAAAGTCAAGATTAGTCAAAGACGACTCAAAAGTCAAGAAAAGTCAAAGACGACTCAAAAATCAAGAAAAGTCAAAGACGACTCAAAAGTCAAGAAAAGTCAAACTCGACTCAAAAGTCAAGAAAAGTCAAACTCGACTCAAAAGTCAAGAAAAGTCAAACTCGACTCAAAAGTCAAGAAAGTCAAACTCGACTCAAAAGTCAAGAAAAGTCAAACTCGCCTTAAGACGGGATTTTCATGGAATCTCGCAGAAATTCCAAATACGAAATTCTCGACTCGGAAATTCTAAATTATCGCAAAACTTAAATTTGCTGAAAAGATTTCGTAAAATATTTCTACTAGAAAAATAGGGTACATTTCCGGGTGTTACATTTATGTGTAAATGTTTTTGAGACACTCACCTATCTACGACTTATGAAAATGTGTCCGCAGTCTAATATGGTAAACAATTCAAATTACAAGTCAAAGATCATAATGCACATAGAAAAGATGCCGGAAAAGAAAATATGAAGAAGGCTTTGGGAAGTGGGTGAAAGGTGGATAAACAGTTATGGTCATGTGAAGGTTAGAATGAGCTAGCAACTGACCAATGATAAATGGATACTCAATCCAAACTTTCGATTAATTCCCAAAAGACGGATAACGAAGCCAAAAGGAACGGATTGGCTTATTACACACGAAACACAAGGTTAACTCCTTCTAAACATTGAATTGACGTTTTGAGGAGATACTCACAACTTTTTCTTTTATTTCTTTTTTTTTTTTTTTTTTTCGATTTTTTTTTTTCAATTTTTTTTTTCAATTTTTTTTTTCTTTCTTCTTTTTCTGAACATATCATCACTTCTTGAACATTTTGGTAATACCCAAATTCACTTTGACGTAAAAGAACAAAATCTTCTCAAAAGAGCACCCATACACCATAGTCTAGCTACTAGCTCAAAAGGTAGGCAGTTTTTATATGTAGCTGTTATCTTGTGAAACATTTGTATGAAGGGGCTAATTTTAAGGGGTAATTCAAAGTGAAAAAGGCTTCAAATCTTAGTGAATCATGAATGCAATGCTTATAGGAATGAAATGAGAACCATCCTTATGCGTTTTGACATGACACATATCACAAGGAGAACTACACACACCTTAATGAGACTGGGTATAGATGTACCAGCCTAAGGAGGTTCTACCTTACAATATATGTAACTTGCCAAATGTCAAGATCAAGCGTACTCATCTATAGATTCATTTCATGCCTACTGTGTACAAGACTTCCTCATGTATGCACAATTCAATGAATATTGAATTATTATCTTTTGAAAGCTCTAAGTTTGGGAAATGTAACATGATAGCATAGTAAACAAGCAAGCAAAGCATGAAAAGCATTCAATTATGTTCAAAATTTTAAATTTTTCTCTTAGTCAAAAATTTGAAAAATATAAGCAACTAAAATGCAGAATGGGAAAATGCAATCCCTCCCCCAAGCGAAACATCACATTGTCCTCAATGTGAGCACAAAGACTAAATATGCAACGAGATGCTTAATGGGAAGAAGGGTAAAAAGGGAAAAAGCTGAAAGGAGAGTGAAGCTTACTAGTCAGCGCGGACTCCCCCAAGCTAGTGTTTTGGACTTGACAAGGAAAGTTTTCATAGATTCTTCAAGAACTCTTTCATCTGCAAAGTAAATCTAACAAAACAACGAAAAAGGGAAAGCAAAAATAAAATGCAAAAAGAAAGGAAACACGGGTTGTCTCCCGAGAAGCGCTGGTTTAACGTCCCGCTCGACGAATTCTTCTATGAAATCATTTGGTTGGGGATTGACGCTCTATATAGACAATATCTAAGCATCCGATAATGGAATTGCTGTAGTAGAGTTTCAATCGGTGTCCATTGACCTTGAATTTTTCACCATTACTAGTCATTATTTCCACATAACCGTATTTGCTTACATATGTGACAGTGAATGGTCCAGACTATCTTGATCGAAGTTTTCCCGGAAAAATTTTCAAACGGGAGTTGAAGAGAAGTACTTGGTCACCGACATTGAATTCTTTTCCGATTTTCCTCTTGTCGTGCCAACGCTTTGTTTTCTCTTTATAAATCCTAGAATTCTCGTAAGCTTGCAAACGAAATTCTTCTAGCTCATTGAGTTGCAAAAGTCGTCTATCAGCGCTAAGCTTAGTGTCTAAGTTAAGTTCTTTGATAGCCCAGTGAGCTTTGTACTCTAACTCAACAGGGAGATGACAGGCCTTTCCATAAACCAATCGATAGGGAGATGTTCCAATCGGGGTCTTGAAAACTATGCGATAAGCCCATAAGGTGTCATCGAGCTTATTACTCCAATCGGTTCTAGATTTCGAGACAACTTTTTTAAGAATTGTTTTTAGCTCTCTGTTCGAGACTTCTACTTGACCGCTGGTCTGGGGTGGTAGGCTAAACCTCGTCTGTGATACACACCATACTTGGCAAGCAGAGTGTCTAACTGCTTTTCTCCGAAATGAGTTCCTCTATCACTTATCACGGCTATGGGTACACCAAAACGTGGAAAGATGATCTTTTTAAATAGTCGTATCACAGCTCTAGCATCATTGGTGGGGGTGGCAATTGCTTCTACCCACTTTGAAACATAGTCGACAACGACTAAAATGTAACGATTTCCATTTGAAGAAGGGAATGGTCCTTGATAGTCAATACCCCAGACATCGAATATCTCGACTTCTAATATGCCGTTTTGAGGCATTTCATGTCTTTTGGATATTTGACCCATTCGTTGACAAGCATCACAAGCCATAACAAAGTCTCTTGAATCTTTAAACATCGAGGGCCAGAAAAACCCGGATTGTAAGACTTTGGCTACGGTCTTGGACGGACCATGATGACCACCATAAGCAGATGAGTGGCATCCTTCTAAAACTCCTTTTACTTCCCACTGGGGGATACAACGTCTATACAGACCATCTGAACACTGCTTGAAAAGATATGGGTCATCCCAAACAAAGAATTTTGCATCATGCAAAAATCTCTTTCTTTGGTTATAAGAAAGGTCGGAGGGTAGCTGGCGACTGACAAGGAAGTTGGCAAAATCAGCATACCAAGGAGAAGAGTCCGCAATTGCCATTAATGAATCATCAGCGAACGAATCATTAATTGGCGTTGGTAATCCTATTTCAGTTACTCTTATCCTTGAGAGGTGGTCAGCGACTACATTCTCTGCTCCTTTCTTATCCCGGATCTCTAGATCAAACTCTTGAAGGAGTAAGATCCATCGGATAAGTCTAGGTTTTGCCTCTTTCTTTGAAAGCAGATATTTCAAGGCAGCATGGTCAGTGTAGACAATAACTTTTGATCCTATTAGGTACGAGCGAAATTTGTCTAAGGCATAGACAATGGCGAGAAGTTCTTTCTCAGTGGTGGCATAGTTGATTTGGGCATGATCTAGGGTTTTACTAGCATAGTAAATCGCATGAAGAAACTTTTCCTTTCTTTGCCCTAAAACAACTCCTACGGCATAATCACTCGCATCGCACATCAGTTCAAAGGGCATATTCCAATCAGGCGACTCGATTATAGGTGCGGTGATTAAAGCACGTTTGATTTTGTTGAATGCCTCAAGGCATTCCTTTGTGAAGTTGAAAGGTGCATCCTTGAAAAGGAGCTCAGTCAGGGGCTTGGCTATCTTTGAAAAATCTTTTATAAATCGTCGGTAGAAACCGGTGTGGCCAAGGAAACTCCTGATTCCTTTTACATTGGCAGGGGGTGGCAGCTGTTCAATAACTTGAATCTTAGCTCGATCCACTTCTATACCTCTTTCTGAAACGATGTGACCTAAATTTGTTGGAGCTAGTGTCCTCCACAGTGAGTGCAATAACATAAATAAACCTCTGTAGGTTCACAGGGTATACTTTGTATAATAATCAGTTGATTAACGTTTATCAATAACGATTGGCTTGCTAGATAAGTTTGACGTTATTGTCATACAGATGGCGGTGATCAACTGGTCCCTAAAAGTCACACCTATAAGATGTGTTTGAGAGATGTGATTATTTGAGAAAATAATCATATTGATGCCCTATTATATGACTAAAAGGTTAGTCAGTGTATTTGACTAAAAGGTTAGTCAATGTGATGATGAGACGATTATTTAATAACGATTAAATAAAGTTAGCTGAGACGAATTAACTGTAATTCGTAAATTGGATATATAATGTAAGCTAATTAAACATAAACCGTTATAATTAATTGGCAAATTATAAATATACAGATATTTATAATTAATGATGTATTATAATGTCGGTCCATGTAAAACGACGATTATAAGATATTACATTATATTGGAAGCTAAAATGACCAAAAACGAATGTATCCAGATACACTCGGTTTTTAGTCAATGGGTAGTTATTTTGAGGAGACTAAAATCTCCTCATATAAGTTCAGAATGAGCCGTGAGAATTGAGAGGAGCATAAGAAAATTCTAACCTAATTTCTATTCTCACAGTAGCCTCCATCTCAACACAGATCACAGAAAGGAAAAGTTAACAGTAGCTTTTTCACAAAACACAAAACAAAAGTTAACAGTAACTTTAGTTCTTTTTCTAGCAAAGGAGAAGGGTATATCTCATACAATCTTGGGTGCAACGATTAGGAGGATATCTACTTTGATATCTCTGTTCTTTACGCCAATTGCTAGGACCGGAGGTTGATTTCTAAATCTCTACTCTTATTCATGTTTTCGTTTATGACTAGTATAATCAAGTTATTACTATTTCGTTATAATCCTATAATAATTGTATTGTGGTAATACCGATTTCCCACAAAAACTACACCTTCGTTCACCATGAAGTGACACTTTTCCCAGTTGAGAACAAGGTCGACTTCTTCACAGCGTTTTAGAACTCTGGATAGATTTGTCAAACAATGATCAAAGGAAATGCCATAAACGCTAAAGTCGGCCATAAATACTTCCATGATAGATTCAACAAAATCTGAGAAGATACTGGTCATGCAACGTTGTAAAGTGGCAGGTGCATTACACAAGCCAAATGACATTCTGCGATAAGCGAAAGTACCATAGGGACAGCTGAAGGTGGTTTTCTCTTGGTCCTTAGGGTGGATAGGGATTTGGAAAAATCCTGAGTAACCATCTAGATAACAGAAATACTTGTGACAAGCTAACCTCTCTAGCATTTGGTCAATGAAGGGTAGAGGATAGTGATCTTTCCTAGTTGATTGATTCAGCTTTCTGTAGTCAATACACATAAGCCATCCCGTCACAATCCTTGTAGGCATGAGCTCATTCTCCTCATTTTTGACTACTGTTGTTCCTCCTTTCTTGGGAACAACTTGAACAGGGCTAACCCATTTAGAGTAAGAGATTGCATAGATTATGCCAGCATCTAGCAATTTCATAACTTCAGTTTTAACTACTTCCTGCATGTTGGGATTAAGACGGCGTTGACCTTGAACACAAGGTTTTTGGCCTTCTTCTAAATTGATTCCGTGCATGCAGAAGTCTGGGCTTATGCCTGTTAAATCTTCGAGTTTGTAATCTATTGCCTTTCTATGCTTTTTAAAGACCGTCAATAGTGAGGTTAACTGATTTTCACCTAGGAGAGCACTCACTATGACTGGGCAATACTCAGATTCATCTAAAAAAGCATATTTTCGATTCGAGGGAAGAGGTTTTAGTTCAGGTTTATGTACTTCTGTCTTGGCAGGAGTATCAATCAAGCTTATGAACTCTTTAATTTCCTCTGAAGATATCTCTTCTCCGATCAGGTCTTTTTCCAGCTCACTGATCTCAAAATTGTCATTCTCAGAGATATCCTCCAACAACAAGATTGCCTCCAAAGGATCCTCGATTATTGATGGATACAGAGATTCATCAACAATGGAGTCGACAATATCAATAAAACAGCAAGACTCTTCTAGCATGGGACTTTTCATTGCCCTGTTCACGTTATAGGTGACTTTATCATCACCTACTTCTAGTGTCAGTTTTCCATTTTTAACATCGATTACTGCTCCGACAGTGTGTAAAAAAGGCCTTCCTAAAATAATAGGGATTTGAGAATCTTCAGCCATATCTAGCACGATGAAATCGACGGGAGTGAAAAACTTTCCTACTTTGACAGGCACATCTTCTAAAACTTCCATAGCTTGTTTTAAAGAACGGTCTGCCATTTGCAGAGTGATACTGGTGCATTTGAGAATTCCCATGTTCAACTTTCGCATATGGAATAGGGCATGACACTTACACTTGCACCTAGATCGCATAAAGCTTTATCGATTGTGTAGGTGCCTATAGTGCAAGGTATAGAGAAACTACCGGGATCCTTTAACTTAGGAGGGGACTTATTTTGCAACAAAGCACTGCACTCAGCTGTGAATGCTATGATTTCAACATCATCTAAAGTCCTCTTCTTAGTTAAGATATCCTTCATGAATTTTGTGTAAGAAGGGATTTGAGTGATCAATTCAGTGAAGGAAACCGTTATCTGGAGGTTTTTGACTACTTCCATGAATTTGCTAAACTGGGTTTCCTTATGATTTCTCCTCAAGCGTTGGGGAAATGGAACTTGGATTTTGATGGGTTCCTTCACAGGTTCATCCTTTTCTTTGTTTTCTGTTTCCTTAGCGGTGGATGGTTGGGAATCTTTTTGGCTCTCTACTGGTGTTGGCTCAACTATTGTTTCCTTGGGTTGCTGAGGTTCCTTATAAGTGGTACCACTCCTAAGGGTGATAGCATTAGCGGTGTCCCTCGGTTGCTCACCATGAAGTGGGATTTGGCCTTGTTTCCTTTGGGTAATAGAGGTAGCCAATTGGGCCATTTGAGTTTCAAGCATCTTGATGGCAGCATCTTGAGCTTGATCATTCTTTTGAAGTTGAGCAAACATTAAATCTTGTTTTTGAACAACTTGGAGAAGCATGGATTCAATTTTGCTCAGGCTTGAGTCATTGGGTTCGCTTTGATTTTGGGGTGGTTGGTGTCTAATTCCTAATTATAATAATACACAAAAATAATCATCCTCTTTGTACACTACCAAAAACCGGTACACCCATGTAAAATGGGTGTCCATTTTATTTTTGCAATTTGTCATTTGTCACATATGTGACATGTGACATGTAACATGTAATCTTTGCTTATAAAAGTGCATTTAACCAATTTAAATGCAATTTCATAACAAATAAATTAGACTTAACATTTTAAGTCACATTTTATAATTACATGTAAATAAAATGGGTCATCTCATATTTGGTTAAAATAATCTACAACAATTTGTAATTATAATTAACCAATTTAGCTTATTTCAAATGTTTCATAAACATAATGCATTCTTAGTAATATAACTATTAAATTACTTAAAATGAAACTTATTTAATCATATTACAATAAGATATATTTCTCACTTACAATATAAACTCGGTTCAATTTAAGAGATTAATTAATCTGTATCATTATAGAATTAATTAGTGTACATGATTAAGGGATTGTCCTTTAGGTGTGACCTCAAGGGATCAACTGATCACCACCGTCATACGATAGTAACGTGATCGGGCTTGTCGCAAGCCCTGGTCAAAGATAATTACCCAGACTAGGCTAATAACAAATTAATGTAATTAGGGAAGTAAAGGTCGATCCTCAGGGAGATGGTGTTTGCTATAGAATGTGAAATGTCTTGCAATTGGGTCTTATCTAACGAGTATCTGGGTTTTGGGGTTTTGATTTCTAAACTAATAAAAAGCATAAATGAAAACAAAATAAAAGCAAATCAAAACGAAAACAATAATGCAGGTGATGGATTAACAATGATAAGAAGAATCTAGGGAAATAGGTTCACACATGTAGATTAACATATTGATGAAATTGGATTTAGAACATGCAAATAATTCATTGTGAGTTCGTAAGAATGATGTGTTCATTACAATCATAGATAAGATGGTCTAGCAGGCTTTTAGGCAATTTACTAGGTCTAATATACCATGTCATGCTTTGTCTATTCAATTCACGTATTTCTACCGTGGAAAAGAATTCCATTCTAGTCAATGATTTTGATCAGGAATCGTTAACTATCGTTATAGTCCAAACATGCATAGACACGATGGTTTAAAAGCACAATTTCTTTTATCCAATTATCATCTTTTAATCAACCTACATGGCTATCCTACACCCTAGAAAAAACGACTACTCACTCATGGTGATGTTTAAATCTAAGATGATGATAATAATAAAAACTAGGGTAGACATGTTTATTTGGTTTTGATAATATTTTAAGACCCTTTAATTGGTGATAACAACGACGCTAAATTGACGATCTAGGGAAATGACATGACTACAACGATATTGAAATTTAATCTACAATAACATATAAAGAAAATAGTAATCAAATAAGAAACATAAAGACTTTAAACAAAAGATAAAATAGGAATACCTAGATGACGATCAACAACGACAATGATGAAATGTAAACAACCGTAATAGGAATTCCTTGCATAGAATAGTTGATCCACAAATTACAATGCTTGAACCACATAAAGTAGATTACAAGGGTGGAATTCTTATTGATCTAGGCTAAGGATTTGATGTAGAAAAGACAGAAATAAACTAAGAAACTAAAGACAAAAAGAAGAAGAAAATGATCTAAACTAGAGAAGAGAGGCTAGGTTTCTCTCCTCCTAATCTAGGGTTTTTTGTAAAGAGAGAAGTGTAGAGAAGTGTATAGAAAGAAGTGCCTTGTGATGTGGTGGCTAAGGCTTTCTTATATAGCAGTAGGGTTTCGTGGGGGAGGGGTCATACATTGAACATATAGGACAAAATAAATGAAGTCGAAGCAAAAGCCCGGATCAGCAGGGATACCCGATCAGGTACACCACTTACCCGATCGGGTATGTAGTGATCTTGGTCCATTGACTTTGATTTCATCTCCTTTGGCCTATGCCTTGACTTTCATTATCCCCATTGACCTTTTGAGTCGGGTTTGTTGATAGGGTTTGATGTAAAATGATGATTCCTTCGCCTAACTGATCGATCTTCCGACAACTGCGAAATCGCCTTTGCTTCTTCTTTCTTTTGAATTAGTGAACCTTCTTGAAATGCCTTTGACTTGGTCAAGCTTGCTTCTTCAAATCGTCGGGTTCTAGGCAAATGCTCGGGAATATCGAAAAAGGGCGTAGAAACGTCACTTTCCCTACAAAACAGGTTAGAACATAGGAATTCGCCTAAAAGACGATATTAGCTCATAAAATGGCTTAACAAAGCACAAATGACATACAAAACCGAGCTAAATTGGGGGTTAAAATCATACAAATATTCACTTATCAAACTGTCCCAAGCTAAACCCTTGCTTGTCCTCAAGCAAACATAACAAACAATACCAGGACAAGGGTTGCAAGCATTGGCTACTACACCATCAAGAAACAAATCTCAACGTAAAACTTTGGAAACATAATGAATCATAACCTAAAAACAACGTGGGCAAGAATGATAAATAAACATGGCTGAGATTTACATAACGGCGCAGCACAAAGAATTTCACTACAGAATTTTCGGCTCTTGCATGATCTTTTGACAAATGGACTCTCACGGCACACTCGAACACTCATGTATGCAAAAGGTGATTTCTTTATGTGTAAATGTTTTTGAGACACTCACTTATCTACGACTTATGAAAATGTGTCCGCGGTCTAATATGGTAAACAATTCAAATTAAAAGTCAAAGATCATAATGCACATAGAAAAGAAGCCGGAAAAGAAAATATGAAGAAGGCTTTGGGAAGTGGGTGAAAGGTGGATAAACAGTTATGGTCATGTGAAGGTTAGAATGAGCTAGCAACTGACCAATGATAAATAGATACTCAATCCAAACTTTCGATTAATTCCCAAAAGACGGATAACGAAGCCAAAAGGAACGGATTGGCTTATTACACACGAAACACAAGGTTAACTCCTTCTAAACATTGAATTGACGTTTTGAGGAGATACTCACAACTTTTTCTTTTATTTCTTTTTCTTTCTTTTTTTTTCGATTTTTTTTTTTCATTTTTCTATTTCATTTTTTTTTTCTTTCTTCTTTTTCTGAACATATCATCACTTCTTGAACATTTTGGTAATACCCAAATTCACTTTGACGTAAAAGAACAAAATCTTCTCAAAAGAGCACCCATACACCATAGTCTAGCTACTAGCTCAAAAGGTAGGCAGTTTTTATATGTAGCTGTTATCTTGTGAAACATTTGTATGAAGGGGCTAATTTTAAGGGGTAATTCAAAGTGAAAAAGGCTTCAAATCTTAGTGAATCATGAATGCAATGCTTATAGGAATGAAATGAGAACCATACTTATGCGTTTTGACATGACACATATCACTAGGAGAACTACATACACCTTAATGAGACTGGGTATAGATGTACCAGCCTAAGGAGGTTCTACCTTACAATATATGTAACTTGCCAAATGTCAAGATCAAGCGTACTCATCTATAGATTCATTCCATGCCTACTGTGTACAAGACTTCCCCATGTATGCATAATTCAATGAATATTGAATTATTATCTTTTGAAAGCTCTAAGTTTGGGAAATGTAACATGATAGCATAGTAAACAAGCAAGCAAAGCATGAAAAGCATTCAATTATGTTCAAAATTTTAAATTTTTCTCTTATTCAAAAATTTGAAAAATATAAGCAACTAAAATGCAGAATGGGAAAATGCAATCCCTCCCCCAAGCGAAACATCACATTGTCCTCAATGTGAGTACAAAGACTAAATATGCAACGAGATGCTTAATGGGAAGAAGAATAAAAAGGGAAAAAGATGAAAGGAGAGTGAAGCTTACTAGTATGAACCTCTCATGTTTGGCACGAACCTCTCCACAGTCCAGGATTTTATTTCTTAGTATGACAACCCACCCCTTAAGCCAAAACCCTTTTAAATGCACTCAGGATACCGTTATAATGCCTTTATAAATGTGTATAACCTATACGTGATCACCATTTTGTAAATAAATTCATGACGAACTTTTCAAAAAACAAATCCTTTTAAAAAATGTAAAGCATTTTCAAAGGTGGCCTAAAGTAGCGCAAAATGAGTCAAAACTCTGCCCAAATGTCCAGTCAAAATCGTCTTTTCTCCACTTTGAGTTGGCACTCCTACAACAACACTACGGTTGCTTAGGACAAACATTTCAAATCTTGTCATTTACAAAACTCACTTAGCACAGTGGCACACTCCCACTTCACAAGTCGAGCCATTTTGATTAAGTGTGCTAGAATGGTCGATCGGGTTTTGATTCGCCGCCGGTCTCTTGCCCCCGTTTTCAAGATGTCGGCAACTAGTCAAGCAAGTGTTCATCCAGCCGAGCCAAACTCGAATGGTAATAATCTAATCCTAGCTGCGCTCATCCGTCTCCAAACAAGTCAGGACCAAGCTTATGCTCGCCCCAATGCCATTGAAGGCCGAATTGTTGCTGTAGAAACTAGGCTTCCTCCTAAACACATTCCTGATGCTAGTGTACGTGCATGATAACCTTCCACCCCTTATGGGACAACCAGAAGTAGATCCCCCACCAGTTCTTACTGAAGCTGAAAAGCGACTCCAATACCTGGAGGAACAACTAATGTACCTCAAGGGAGATGACATCTACAGGGAAAAAGAATCACAAATATGAAGCTGTAAGTACTTAATTGCCAAACAACTTCAACATGACTAACATCCCAAAGTTCAAGGGGAATGAGAACCCTTTGAATCACATTCGCGCCTTCAAAGATTATCTGTCTATCAAAGGCATCAAACCCGAGATGTTCCTAAGGATCTTTCCTTCATCTCTCGACACCATTCCTAAGCAGTGGTTTTGTTCTCTGGAACATAAAAAATTGCAACCTGGGATGATGCCGCAATTGAGTTCGCCAAGTAGTGGCAGACAATGCTGAGATTCAAGTCAATATGCGTACTCTAGAGGTTCTTACCCAAAATGAGAAAGAAGGTTTCACCGACTTCCTAAGTAGGTGGAGGAAGACTATCACACAACTTGTTGAACGTCCAGATGAACCTACTCCTGTGGAAACGTTCGTGGATAATTTGAGATATGTTTATGAAAATCACCTGAGATACCAAAACATACACTCTTTCAAAGACTTAAGTATGCTAGGAACAAGAATTGAGGACAGGATCCGAAAGGGGCTCTTGTCCAAAACGGTAGGTCGCAGATATCAAGGCTCAACGAGTCGTTCTTATGGCTCTACTAAAAAGACCAATGAAGTCAATCTTGTCGAATCATCTAAAAAGAACAACCCAAAAAGGAAATTCACAAGCATTAGTGATACATATTCCAATTCCTTGAAAAGTTTGATACAGCAAGGCAAGCTCCAACCCATAAGACCTACGCCTAATCTAGAGAAGAAAACTAGATTATGGGATGAGAATGAAAACTACGAATATCATAGAGGCAAAGGACATGATACAGATAAATGCTACAAATTGAAGCATACCATCCAAGATATGATTGAAGATGGTCGTCTACCTATACCTCCTGGAAGCAAGCCTAAAATACTCAGAATCCTCCCGGAGTTCTGATGATTACGGATGTAGAATCTGCCTTGGATTGTTCACACCTTATCTCCCCGGTCAAAGGAGAGATGTTCAAAGGGGAACCAAAAGACAATGAATTCGAGCCTGAGTCGGAGTTGGAGTCGGAGCCAGAGTCTGATTCTAGCAAAGTTCCTAGAGAGTCTCCTCCTGTCATCACCCCCATCCCTTTGTTTCTCCTAGCTTAGCATCAAATAATAACAACAGCTTAGGGAATATCTCAGCAACTGTTCCCATGCCGCCACTGGCTACTGAACATATGGCCTCTTTGTTTAAGTTATTTTCAAAATTTAACATGAATAAATCGGATTCTGCTTACTCCTTGTGTTTTTATGAATGCAATTCTATTTACGATGACAATGAGGATGATCCTGACCCAGACTCAATCGAATTACCTCCTTATATAATTAAAGAAATACTACAGGAGGGGGAATGTGAACCAGTTATAGAAAATACCTAACCCATCAACGTAGGGACTGAACTAAAACCCCAAGAACTTAGGATAGGGACGCTTTTATACACGACCGAAAGGGCCAATTTTGTCAACCTCCTGCACGAGTTCAAAGACATTTTTGCTTGGTCTTACAAGGACATGCCAAGGATCGACAGAGATATTGTAGAGCACCGGATTCCAATCAAACCAGGTTTCAAACCTGTAAAGCAGAAGCTTCGTCGGATGAGGACTGAATGGGCTCTTAAGATCAAAGAAGAAGTCGATAAGCAATTCAAATCCGGGTTCATCAAATTTCCGAGTATTCTGACTGGGTGGCCAACATAGTTCCTGTACCAAAAAAGGATGGGCGAATCCGGGTTTGTGTTGATTTCAGAGAGTTGAACAAAGCGAGTCCCAAGGACAATTTTCCTTTACCACATATCGACATATTGGTAGATAATACAGCAGATCACGCGTTGTTATCCTTCATGGATGGGTATGCCGGGTATAATCAGATCAAAATGGCCAAGGAAGATACGCGTAAGACAACATTCGTCACTCAATAGGGCACAATTTGCCACACGGTTATGACATTTGGGCTAATTAATGCCGGAGCTACATATCAACGCACAACGACTACGTTGTTACATGATATGATGCATAAAGAAGTATAGCTGTACGTAGATGATATGTGTTGGGCCTTTGGTATAGTTTTGATGATAACAAGTGTATGTATTTGATAATGTGGTTAATAGATAGATTTGATTGATATATCATATGCATATAATTGTGTGCTTTAGTCTTATTATAGCTAACAACAATTACAAGTAAGGATATCAAAGTTATAAGAGCTTGAGGCATAACTTTGAAGATTTCAGTGAGACAAAGCTATAGGAGCTTGAGGTATAACTTTGGAAGTTCATATGCAAAGTTATAGCTATTATGGTTATAACATAGAAGAAACAATTCAAGCAAGATCTACTTCAAATAACACAAGACTCAAGATGGAGGGTCTTTGTGATCAAGATAAAGCAATGATCCGTACACTGAAGATCTTTGTGAAGATAAGATAGTATAGGTCGTCATTCGGTAACTATTCCATTAGAATGATTTTTATGTAAGTAAAGTTATAACTATTTCACTTATAACTTTACATACTAAGTTCAAAGTTACAGTTATTTCACCTATAACTTTGAATGGCGAAATTGATGCATGATTTTGGAAACAAAATCTTTTAAATGTTTTCCAAAAGAGAAAGAGTATTTTATATTTATCAAAAGTTTTATATAGTTTATGTAATTTTCAAATTCTATTGGTTAGTAATACAACTTATGGGATGTCATGCTACTTAGGGTTTCTAATACATTCTATCTCATTTTTTTTGTTAACCTAATAAGCCCACCTAGTGGTTGTGCCACCTAGGGTTTTGAAAACCCTAGGGTTTGTGCCTTCTAGGGTTGCGTGCATATAGACAATGACCTAGGGTTGCGTGAAGAAGAGGAAAACGACCTCTTTGACACGTTTTACTCTTTGGATCAAACTAGGGTTTTACAACATACTTTCACAACAATATTTTGAGATAAAAGATAAAAATCTTTCTTAAAGAAAATGATAGGGTTTAGAGTTTACCTTCTCCTATGCTTCTACTATAAATACTTCATTGATCTCAAACATTCAACAAGACTTTTATGCGCATTTGAGAGAATTTTACACATTGATTTTAAACAAAATTTGAGCAAAATATTTATTATTTTTATTGTTTGTTTCAAAAAAGTCTAGCATCAATCTTTGTCAATCACTCGAGTGAAATACGTTATTGGATAATAGTACATCACATAATCTTACTTATTCTTTAACGAGAATCTTTGTGAGTTATATCGTAATTTCTTATTAAAGTAAGATAGTATAGAGTATTTAGCGATACTCAATCTGAGTTATAATCATAGTTGATTATACGAGTGGGTTGATAATTTTTGTAATCCGTAGAGAGGTACTAAGAATTATTGATCGAGAATAGTGGACGTAGGTTTCGATTTGTGAAACTGAACCACTTCAAAAATCTCTTGTGTCCCTTTTTATTTCTTTACTTCGGTACTCGCATAATTCATTGATTGATTAATTGATTGATTTTACTCAATAAAATCAAAGTAATTAATTATACATCATATAAATCAAAAAAGTGGGGCTAGTTTTTAATACTATATCTCATTTTGTTGTTGACCTAATAAGCCCAACTAGTGGTTGTGCCACCCAGGGTTTTGAAACCTAGGGGTTTGTGCCTCCTAGGGTTGCGTGCCTATGAATGTCTCCTAGGGTTGCGTGAAGAGTAGAGGAGAACAAACCTTGGTCTGTTTTACTCCTTGGATCAACCTAGGGTTTTTACAAAGGATCTTTCAACTATATTTTAGGATGAAAAGATAAATAGTTTTCTTAGAGAAAAAACTAGGGTTATAGAGTTTACATCTCCTATGCTTCTACTATAAATACTTTATTGATCTCAAACATTCAACACGACTTTTATGCACATTTGAGAGAATTTTACAAATTGATTTTAAACAAAATTTGAGCAAAATATTTATTATTTTTATCGTTTGTTTCGAAAAAAAGTCAAGCTTCAATCTTTGTCAATCACTCGAGTGAAATACGTTATTAGATAATAGTACATCACATACTCTTACTTATTCTTTAACGAGAATTCGTGTGAGTTATATTGTACTTTCTTATTAACGTAAGATAGTATAGAGTATTTAGCAATACTCAATCTGAGTTATAATCATAGTTGATTATACGAGTGGGCTGATTATTTTTGTAATCCGTAGAGAGGTACTACGACTTATTAATCGAGAATAGTGGACGTAGGTTTCGATTTGTGAAACTGAACCACTTCAAAAATATCTTGTGTCCCTCTTTATTTCGTTATTTAGTTACTCGCATAATACATTGATTAATTAATTAGTTGATTTTAATCAATAAAAATCAAGTAATTAATTATACATCATATAAATCGAAAAAGTAGGGGTAGTTTTTAATACTCAATTCACCCCCCCTCTTTCGTATTCGATCAATAGATTCTAAAATTGGTATCAGAGTCTCGTGCTCTTGATTGCCTTACAGCAAGGAGTTAGATCCTTTTATCTTTTTTTTTATCTACTTTTCGCTGCATTTGATTTTATTTCAATGGATTTCAAATACCTAAAGTGTCCCGTATTCAATAGGAAGAACTATGGTTTATGAAAAAATATGATGACCCATTACATTAAGGGTATTGACTGGGAGTGCTGGCTAATCATTAAGAATGTTCCGAATAAGATCATGCTTGGATCTATTACTAGCACTTCCACCGAAAAGAAGTAAGAGGACTATGTTGAGGCAAATTATAAGAAAGTTGAGAAAAAACTCAAAAGCTATTAGTCTGTTGCAAAACGGTATGATTGCTACCGATTTTGATCGATTCTCATCTAGTTTATCTGCCAAGGAAATATGGGATGATCTAGAGTTAGCTTATGAGGGGACCACTGTTGTCAAAAAGCAACGTATTGCACTGTTAATGCGAAAATACAAATTGTTCTCTATGGAGCAAAGTGAAACACTTGATAGCATGACCACTCGCTTCTCTAGTATCGGAAATGAATTGAAAAATCTAGGAAGAACTTTTGACTCCGAGGAAATTGCTAGAAAGATCCTTAGAAGTATGTCAAAACGATGGAGACCTAAGGTGACGGTAATAGAGGAGTGTAAGGACCTATCTAATCTATCTTATCAAGAGCTACTCGGAATCCTAATGGCTCATGAGATTACTATTGATGAGGATGACGCAAATGCTATTAATAGGAAGAAAATGGCCTTACAAGCTGAGTCCAGCAAAAAACAAGATTCAGATCTTGAGGATGAAACAATGTTATTTGCTAAGCGTTTTAAGAAAAATTCTTCAATCAAAAACAAGGAGAAACGCCTAATAATAACACTAACAAAACTTATAAGAAATCAAGTGAGTCAAAAGGGTCTCTCTCAAATCGTGTTTGCTTCAAGTGTGGGGACAATGATCATATGATAAAGATTGGCCCACCTGGAAGAACATTAGAGACAAAAATCAACGAGACAAAACCAAGAAGGAATTCAAACAAGTCATGATAGCTTATTGTCGGGGAGATCTCGACATAGAAGACGATGAGTCATAGGAAGAAGTTGCTAATCTATGTTCGAGCAACGTCAGTCTTGACCTATTTTCTGACAGTGACAACGAAAGTAATTGCTCAAGATCTGAGATGTGCCTTGTCGATAATTCAGACTTAGATTCAGACGATGAAGAAGAGGTTAGTCATCTTGAGCTTAAAAAAGCAAGTAAAGAAATTATCTAAGAAGTCCTTACTTAAGTATTTTGAAGAAACCCTAGATCATTGTCATGAACAAAGTCTAGAGTTAAGATACCTTAAGGAACAAATCTTAGACATTGCTGAGGAAAACCAACTTCTGAAGGCCAAAGCCAAAAAGCTCAAATCTAAAGTTACAACTACTCCAGCTACAACTTCAGATATGACAAATGTTGAGAAAACCACTCTTGAGTCTAAAGTTATAGCTAATGAAGCTATAATGTTAGAGTTAAAACTCAACATTAAACATCTTCAAGCCAAAGTTATAGCTAATGAGGCTATAATTTTAGAATTGAAGAAAGTCAACGAGCTTTTGAAATCTGAAGCTAAGGCGAAGGAAGTTGCTATCATTGATCACAAGAAAGAAAACTCTTTTCTTTCTCAGCAATTGAAAGATATAGAGGCTAAATTTTCCCAAGTCAAAGATCAACATAATGAGGAGAAATTTATCTTGAACAATCGCTTTAATGACTTTTGTGAAAACTTTAAAAAGAAAAATCCCTCCAAAGACTCGAATGTAGACCATTCGATATGTGAAAAAAGAAATTCAGTCTTTAAAGGAATTGCTTCTACATGCACGAAAAGTTAATGATATATAAGTGGGAAGGAAGTCAGAAAATCTTAAACTTCCTTACCAAACAGTCTAACAATAACAAGAAGTTGGGTCTAGGACATGAATGTTATAGTCGCAGAGACCACGATAAGTGCAATTCCACTCCTTCTGATCGTGATTTTAGAAGAAGGAAATATGTCAATCTTTCAGAATATCTGATTTGCAATTATTGTGGTCACACAGGTCATGGTAAAGAGAATTGTGTTAAATATGCCAATGATAATAAAAATCAAGCCAATTTTGTTAAAGAACATGATGTGTCCAATGTTAATGAGTCTGAACCAGAACCTGAACGTGAAGAATTAAGAAACAATGAGTTCATATGGTTTTATGACATGACTTTCTATTACACATCAAAACCGTCATCATCTAAAGCGAATGTGAATCAAAAGCAGTCATTCAAACCTAGTGTGCGTCAGGACAATAGAAAACCTACAATGTACTATAATAAACTTAGACAACTCTATGTTAAGACCAAATTAATTGTAAAACATGCATGGTTTAGGAAGGATCAAATTTACAGAGTCACTAACCATAAAGGACCCAACTTAGCTTGGGTACCTAAAAGTTGTATTTGATTCCCTTGCAGATAATAGTGAAAGATAATAATCAATGGTATCTTGACAGCGGGTGTTCGAGACACATGACCGGAAATAAAAATCATTTTCTTTCACTAGAGCCCTTTGACGGTGGTAACGTTACGTTTGGAGATAACAAGACGGGAAAAATAATCGGTGTAGGTAATATTGGTATATCTTCTTCACATGCTATTAATAATGTTTATCTGGTAAGTGGTCTTAAACATAATCTACTAAGTATCTCTCAACTATGTGACAAAGACAACAAAGTCGTTTTTCACTCAAATGTTTGTCATATCATAGTTGAATGTACTAGTAATGTCATTCTTGAGGGTCTACGTAAGAGGAATGTGTATATGATTGTGGATACGGGAAATCGCTTGCACGGGTAAAAAACGCGAGTTTTAAAAGTCTTGGAAAAACACATTTTAAACCTTAGCCTTTGAAAGGAGTCGCCACTAAATTTTTATGGAATTTAGAAAACCGATTTAGAGATAAAAGATTCGTGTGAGGTTACGTGTTAGGAAGACAATTTTAACTTCATTAAAAAAGCACTCAACCCCTCCCGTAATAAAACGATCTCTACTAAACAAATGAATGGCTATTTGGAACGAGTCATGTTGAATGCAACCACACGATTTAATGCAACTTTAAACTTCGTCAAAGTTATTTTAAATCATATGAGTTCATTAACTATTCTAGTAAACAAACAAAGGAGAAAGGGAGAGAGTGTCTTACTAATAACTTAAGAAAGACGAACGCACGTTAGAGGTTAGCAAAACAGAATATATAAAACATGAATTAGATCAAGACATGACAAGACTCGACATAAAACATAATATAAACATGACTATTATATGTAATTCTTATTAGACAACGAACGATCTATAATACGAAACGATGAAATGATTATTATTAAATAAAAAGAAACGATCTAAACACGATTAATAAAGCATGATTATAACATACATGTCAAACGAAAGCAACTCACAAACAGATTCACCATATTAATCAACATGCCATCTCAAACAATCGATAATAATGAAAGAATAACAAACTCACGATGTAATACGATAAACAACGGTAAACCAATAATAAACAATAATAAAAACAGAAATTAAAAGAGAAGAAGAAAGGTATTAATGCACCCTTAACATACATATATCGTTAACCGTTGTCTTGAGTCGTAATTAATATTTAAATATGAACCGAGGGGCCGTCGTCGACGAAATTGCAATTGAACACGTTTTTGTAAATTCAGATTTGCACAGCGATTTTCAATCGCTCATAAAACCTTCGTTACTTGCTGGATCGTTGATCCGAAAAATGTTTTGAAACCTATACAGAGAGTAGTTATCAATACGGATATGATATGTCTCAATAGGTGATCGGAGTTGGGAGAAAAGCGGCTTTGAAGTCACGGCCGGAACACGAAAACAGAGGAGGGGCTGCTCTGTTTTGCGCGAGTGTTTAGGGTTGTTTTTAGGGTTTGTTTCTTAGTTTTTTCGTGTGTTTCTTCTATGTAGATTGTTTATGAGTTCTAATACTATTTAATGAAGGTGGTTGTGGGTTTATATAGAGAGTTTAGATAGGTTAAAGTAGGGTTTGAAGGTGAGAGGAGGGGTTCTCGGTTAGCTGTGTTGTGCAGCCTTTTTCAAGTGGCTCTAGCATTTGTATGGAGAGTTTAATTGATGTTTAAGGTAGCTAATATGGGTGGGTAGATGGGTATATGGATTAGAGTTAACGGGTAGGTTGTTTGAGTTGGGTTTGGGCTTGATTTTGGGCGTGGGTTCGAACCGTGTGAAGGGGTGTTGAGTCTGATTGTTGGGCTGATTTGGAGGGTGATTGGGGCTCGAAATTCAAGGCTAATAAAGGGTCTATAGTGAGGTTAGATAGTGGGCTAAGAGAGGTGGAGATTGAGTCGAAATCAGATTGAAAATCGGGCTCAAATCGCTTTCAAAATGATCTTAAAAAGACCGCAAACTAGTGTTTTAAACATCATTTTAAAGCCAAAATGAGATGATAATATTCAAGTAAATCAAAATCGACCTTTTCAAGTCGGGTTAAAATAAATGGTAATTTCATTTTCAATAAAATAAAGAAAGACTTGGTTTCTAAAACTGGTTAAAAATGAATCATTTTGAATCGGAAATTCATTTTAAATTTCATTTGAAATATGAATTGTCGACGACGCTCGTTTTACATCGTAAATCGAACTCAAATAATGACAAGGTCACATACGAAATATATGTTGTCCTATCCTCATCGGGTGTTTGACGGGATTTCTATAAATGCATGTATCGACGGATACAGGTATCTACAGTTATTGATTTGAATACAGTCACTGCAACTTCCCTTACGTGCATGAAAGCAATTATAGTTGATTCGTGCTTGTAGAACAAGAGGTTTGCACACATTAGTCCAACAATTTTAAAAAAACTCAAATTGTGGGATTTAGTTGAGGGTTTACCCTCAATAAAATTCGAACAATAAAAAATGTGTGACTAATGTGCCCGATGCAAACAAGTTAGATCTTCATTCAAACCAAATGAGTATTAAGGACATTTCATCCACTTGAGTTGGTACACGATAAGTATAAAGTCGCGTTACCGTAATCAAAGTAATCCTAATTTACTACTAACTAATAGTCAGCGGTAAGTAAGGTATCGAATCCACAGGGAGGCGGTAGTATTCTAATCTGTAAACTAGGTTCGTCTCTTATAGTAACAGTTTCGTGGGTTTTTGATTTGTGTTTCTAAACTAATAGCAAACAATAACAATAAAAAGATGAAATCAATATGATTAAAAGTCTAGGGTCTCAGGTTCACTAGGATTATTGTTCAGGGGTAAGGGTTTAATCACTATCATGCAATAAAGTTATCTAAGGTCACAAGATCAGTCGATTCAATTATGCCCTTTTGATCTACAATTTAACATGCGATCGCTATCATTAAACGAGTTCTATTCAATTATCGTAGCCTATCTTAGTCTTAACCCGGTCGGTGTTAATCCGAATTTGCGAGCGTAATTAATTAATCATGGCCAGTAATTAAGCAACTAGATTTAAAAAGACAATTAAACGATAATCATGCTATTGCAACTCAATTAATTAGTCTATCCCTTCTAACAATTCTAGATCCCCTTTCAACCCTAGATAAAAATTTAGGTACTCATAACAATATTAATAACAACGGTAATAAATAAAGTAAACATGATTGACAATAATGAAAAGATTAACAAAGAATAATTAAAGCACTAGAAGGTAACTAATTGAATAACAAAGGAAGATTAAAGAATACCGATTACAAGCTTGAACTAAAAATAATAGTCTTGATGAATCAATCCAGTAGCAAAACAAACAAAAATTGAGTTTCTAATATTAAAGCGTACCCTAATTGTGAAAGACCAGTTTTCTTTTTATAATAACAATCTAATTAACTAGGTTAAACTAATTTACGAAATCCGCAGCTGCCAAACACTGGGTTGCTCGATCGAGCAAAGGTGTATCTGCTCGATCGAGCATGACGTCAGCACGACTCGATCGAGCAGAGTGATGTTGCTCGATCGAGCATCCTTCAAATGGCATGTTTATTCCTTTTTCTTCATTTCTTTTCCACCGCTCTCGATTCCCGTGCCTAACCTTCTACGATCTGACTCTGCTATGCTCCATACCAACTCAAAAAGCTCCAAATGCATCCAATCTGCATTAAGACATAATAGAAGCGGCAGAATCAATATTCTAGATAAATAGCATAGAAACAAGCAAGGAAAGACAATAAATTGAGCCTTATGTATTTAAGGGAAGCATAAAATATGTAAATAAATAGTGATCATCAAACTCCCCCAAACCAATCCTTTGCTTGTCCCTAAGCAAAGGACTCAACACTATACAAGGACAAATATACAAATGGTGAATGAAAAACTCAAAGCTAATGTTAATGCACATACAAATCCCAAGCTATCCATATCTTAACAAAGTAATGACCAAGTTGTACCAATAAAACAAATTTAAAGGCACGGGAATGTAGAAAAAGCAGCTCATGTTCCAAGATTTTACATGATACCGTAGTATAGACAAAAACAAAATACCTTTCAATTTTGTAAGGCTCAATTTGTCCGATTCTCGCGGATTCACTCTTGCACTCATAAGTTATGTAAGGGTGAGTTTTGTAAAGATAGAAAGAAATAGAAACACTCACTCAACTTATGAAACATGCATGCATTCTAATGTGATAGTAATTTCCCCAACTAATACTCATTCACTATAAAACCAAAGTACATGGATCAATACAATAAGGGAGGCTAATGGGCGAAGGTATAGAAGTGGATTGTGTTAAGGCACGTATGGGAATGTAGGGCTAAGACCGGTAGTCGCAGCGACACTTACCAAAGCAATTCTACAAGGCTAGCACAAACCAATACCCGACTAGAGAAATCATATTCAATTTTGACAACACAAGAGAGATATTGATATTGCTCTCTAAATATGCATTAGATTCTAGTATATTCCCTTTCATTATTGACGAGCTTAAAAGCGGTGTCGCTAATTCCGCTAATTATCTACAATCAAATAACGATTTATAATTCCTAGACCAACACAAACTATCCTAAATAAAGGTAGTAAAATGGTAAGAATAGGGTCGAACCCAAGAGAAGACGGTATTAACTAAATTAATCTAATCTAGACTCTTGCAAAATGCCAATTAACAAAACTAATTACTCTAATCACAAATTAAGACACTAATTAAGACAAAAGCTTAAATTAATTACAAACTATGATATTCACAATGAGAAAACATGTAGAATGACATATAGGGAGAAATTTGGTTAAAAAGATTGCTCAACTTGAAACATGAAATTCTAGGCTAGAAAATAGAACAAACACCTTCTATGCAATAATTCAAATATGAGAAAAATACTTAGTGAAATTATCCCAAGTAACACAACAATTAGCAAAGATGACCCTTTTATACTTCTCTTCTAATTTATCTAATACTACCTCCTAAGAAATAGTCAACATGGATTAAACCAAACAAAATTGACCCTTTACAACTTAACCAACACTTATTAAAACATAAGCACAATCAAAGGAGTAAGCTTTAAGTATTAAACCAAAGGATTAAGCTAGAATCATGCAACTCAACACTAAACCATATTAAAATTACACAACATATAATTTATCACCCAAAAGACTCTAACTTTAAACCAAAGTTGAAGTCTTTCAAGTTTACTTCACACATTCAAGTATAGGTTGACAATTCCTACCAAGAACAAGCATTCATTAAGCAAATAAGATGTCAAGCTAGTCAAACTAAACATTCATCTACTTAACATGAAAGATTAACACAAATAAATTATATTAAATAAGGAAGAAGAGGATTAGAGAGTCATACAATGCTAAAGGTGTGAACTTGTTCAAATTACACCAAGTAATGGAAGATTTAGCTACCCATAATCCAAATATTACAACCCATTATGAAGTTCAACCAAAATACAAAACCAAAATAAAGAACAAAAGTTGAGAGAATTCTAAGGAAATTGTGTTGTGGAATGTTGTCTCCAAAGTTGTGTTCTTTCCTCTCTCTACAATTTGATTCTTATATACTCTTGGTCCGCAAACCTAGGGGCCTTGAGAAATGGGCTTTCAAAAGACAAGACGTAGAAATGAAGAACGCACGCCTGAGACTCGGACGCTGGCAGCGTCGTGGTGACGCTGGCAGCGTCCCCTGACGCTGGCAGCGTTTCATGCTGCCAGTTTTTCCTTTGGTTGAGCGTCTTGAATTTCGTTGACCCTTGGATTTTAGTCCCGCCTTGACTTCCATTGACCCTTTGGGCTTGGTCTTCTTGCTTTGATGATTTGCTTGTAGCCCACTCCAATTGTCGGGTTTGGGTCTCGGGTTTGACCTTGACTTTTGTTGACTTCTGGGTTGACTCTAAAAGTTGACTAAAAATACTAAATAACAACATAATTATAAAGACTAATGTTAGCATAAAACGATGCTAACGACCCGTAAAAAGTGTAATAAACAAACCTAATAAATACTAATAGACACAACACATTTTGGTGTTGTCAAATACCCCCACACTTGGACTTTTACTCGTCCCGAGTAAAAACTAGAGATTAGCAAGAAAAACACGAGTCCAAACATAGCATGTGAAGGTATTGACCTCTCTTCCCTCACCACTACCTTCTTATATTTTCCTCAAAACACAACCACCTATAAAAGAAAAATGACTCAAGGTTGTTTTAACACACTCTTCCCTTACCAGTTCCTACTTATAACTCCCTCAATACAAGACTCGACACACCACCAACTCCAACTCATCTCACCTCAACTCCTCCCTTCTTATAGCTCCAAAGAAAGTAGTATGACCATCTTTACCTTATTCCAAGGCATAGCGAAATGGCCCTCATCACCAAACTCCATGCAACTTCACTTCTTATATCACCCCCTTATTACTCTACTAGTGTATAACATGGTTACTTGGTTGGCCCCAAACTACACAATTTGCACAACCAAGCAACCACCAAGAGAAATCCACCGATTTGGAACCAAATTTGTGACTCAAAGAAAAATAAAAAGAAATCCTAAACTAACCTCCTTCCAAATTCCTCCTTATTTCTCCCTTCTTTTCCCTCCATAAATCCTCATCATCGGAAGTATTTTGCTAAAAAAAATTTTCTTTTTTTCTTTTTTTCATTTTTTTCCTTGAAAATCCCTCATTTTGCCTAAGGTGCCCTTTCGGGTTTTCACCTTAGCTTTTCCTTTCCTCTCATTGGTGGCTCGCAACTCGATTTTTCATTTTGCCCGGAATGCCCTTCGGGTTTTCATTCCGTCCTCGGCCACCTTCCCAATTTTTGCCTAGGTGCCCACCCTTGTGGGTTTTCACCTAGCCGGGATTTTTCAATATTTTTTTCTTTTTTCTTATTTTTTTTTTTTTCAAAACAAAACAAAACAAATACAAAATGCATCAAATCAAAACAAATATATACAATCCTCTCCCCCATACTTAGATCATACAATGTCCTCATTGTAGGGGAAAAGGCGGAGTGCTTCATCAATTGTTGAAATGAGAAGAACCCGAGGCACCTCCTCGGTTTCTCCTCCTTTCTCTTTCTTCTCTAACCCTTCTTCTTCTTTCTAGGCCTTCATCGAGGGCCTCTTGGGTGTAAGGAGTGGGGTATCCCGGGTTTTGTTGGATGGACATGCCAAAGAGTGAGCTAGCCAAGCCATAAACATCTTCTTGTGCCACCGCATCTTCATATGAATCTTGAAGATAAGTGTGGTGGCGCTCATTTTGAGCTTGGAAATGGCTTGTGGCTTGCTCCCTCCAAGCATTTTGTGTTGCCCACATGACATTTTGATCTTGCCACCTTTTGTCTTGTTGCTCCCTCCAAAGGCGGTCTTCTTCTTGCCCTGCCACCATCCTCCTCCACTCTTCTTGTTGGGCCCTCTCGGCCTCCTCTCTCAACCTCTCCCTAGCCTCCACTACATTATGCCTGTAACACCCGCAAATGTACCCTATTTTTATATTGAAAATATTATACGGATACTTTTCAGCGAAATTTAGTTTTAGTTAGAATTAATTTTCCCGTGTCGAATTTAGAATTTCCGAGTTCGTATTTGGATTTTGCGCGAGATTTCAAGTGAATCACGTCTTAAGGCGTCTTTGACTTTTCTCGACTTTTTCCACTCACTCTCTACTTATACTAACCCTAACCTAATTCTTCCTCACAACTCAACTCCTTCTTCTTCACTAAGAAAACCCCAAAAGCTTAGTTTCCATTTTGATCCGTCTTAGAATCGTCATAACTCTTTCATTTCTCGCTCAAATTCATGTAAGTTCGTCTTATTCCTTCCCTCTCATCGTCCTCTATCCGTATTGGTAATAAAATTACCGTCTTTCTCGCTTTTCAATTTATCCGTCTTTCTCAAAGGTGAATTATATTCATCTTTGATTATCTAATTGTAGGTGGAGACTTTCTAGACCCCGACAAAGGTTACTATCTAGTGGAGGAAGGTTTAGAAATCGATTAAAGACGCGAAAAGGTAACGGTGAAGGGTTACTCGATATCATTTACGTGTTTTATGTGTTTTTCTATGTTAGTAATCGTATTTAGAATATGATTAGTAAGCTTAGGACTTGTGTTGTTGATGATGGTTGTGGTTAGTTGATAATTGATATGAGAATTGATGATTTGTGATAATAGATGATGTTGTGTTATGCCTTAGTGAAAATTGTGAAATCCGTATGACCCGTGCCTGTCAGACCAGGACGCTGGCAGCGTCGTCCGGCGCTGGCAGCGTTACTCGCTACCAAATTTCCCAAGTCGACTGCAGTTTTCCTGCACTGACCCCTTTTCGTAAAATGATCATATCTCCTTTGTTACTTGCTTGTTTTGGGCTTGTGACATCCCGTTGGAATCGTAAGAGGATAAGCTATCACCTCCATTTAGAATTTCTGCATTTGCATGTATAGAACTCTAGTTATGACCGTTTGAAGTGGACCCTTGGTTTAGTTGGTTTCCAAACAACGTTGTTTTGGAGAAGGGATCTATGTTTCTTATTTATTGTGCTTCATAAACTTGTTCTAATGCTTATGTATCATGTATTGACTCATTTTTATCATAGTTAAACATATATAATTCCCTATTTTCATGTTTTTGTGACGGTTTTTGGTATGTTTCACTTTGAGGCGGTTTTTACAAATGTTACGGTTTGAGCACTATTTTGTTATGTGCTTTGTACTCTCATTTCCTTGGCTACCTCCACGTTCGTAAGGCTGGAATGTCAAAACGGGGATGTATCCTTACTGCTTAATTGCATGTGTTAGTGGGCATACGACGACGTTGTTGGGAGGCGAACGCTTTGCGTTGATCGACCCGGCCGTCAAATGTTGTGTACTTGCGAGGTGGTGTCAACTGCATGTAGCGTACCGCTTGTTATGAGGCTTGTCCTCTTTTCCGCCTCTTTTGTGAATTATCGACCGAATTTGGGGTAGTCGGCGTCTATGATTTACCGAGTCTTGGATGTGAAATGTCATCGCATATCGAATCGGAAAATGTAATTCCGAGAGTCTGGCCAGATTTAGACTAGGACCGTATTATTATCGTCCTGCTACCAGGAGGAAATTAGTCTACATATACGAAATGAATTGAATCGTGTATGCGTTCAGGGTATATGTGTTATCCCGTGGATGCCTTTTAATCATACTTGCCATGTACACGGTGCTAGTGCGTGGCATTTACCGTGAGAGAGGTCGTCATTGTATTGGTATGTTTGGATGGATGATTATATGATTGATTATGCATGATCTTTGGATGACTTGGCATGGTTTGTTTGTCGAGTCTCAATCTTATCAAACTTATACCGCTAACGGTGAGATGCAAGCCCTAGTGAGCGTATTCGGTTCCCTAAGAGTGTCTCCCCCGAGTCTATTTATTGCATGATGGTTACAGACTGTACTTCATATGCTCTTATCATTATATATTGAATTGCCTATCTATCCTTATCGTATTTCACGTGTATATCTTTATATGCATGCTTCTACTTTTGTATTTCCTTTTATGTACGTTTAATGTGATATGGCTGGGAGAACCCGGAGTTACTCCCCACTGACTGTGGCGTTCATGTTTTTCATGAATGAACAGGTTGCTTGATTGGATGGCTTTTTGCTTGTGGTATTTTGGGTTCGGGTGTGAGCTAGCGGGCGTGGTCCCTGGATTAAAACACCTCTAGACGATTTTAGCTAGTTGCTAATAACTTTGTTGTTGGATAACATTTTGAGAGACTTCGTCTCTTTGTTGTATTTCATACTTTAGTTTGTAATATTTGACACTCCTCGTATTTTCTATTTGCATGTAAAAAGGTTTTTAAAATACCGTATTTTCCGCTATTTAAATCACATGCTTGTATGTTTTATTTCCGCATTCGCGAGGGTTGTCACAGTTGGTATCAGAGCTTAAACGCTCTCGACGCACACACGTGAACCCTAAACTTAAATTACTTGACCTTGAAATAATCAATGAGAGATGGGTAGACTTAAGGACCTAGGGTGGTAGTCTTTGGTGTACCTGATGTTTGTTACGTTCTAACTTGTTTGTTGATTGTGTTGAGTGATGTTATGTTTGTTTGTATCTACCGTCTTAAGGTGGATCATGTGTTACCTAGAAGAAGTATCCTCTACCGAAGATTGAAGATTGACAAGCCTAATTGAAGTGTATTTCTTCCTCATCGATGATTTCTCTCGTCCTTAATGTATCATGCTCTCTTCCTTGTATCTAAGTGCTTATTCATCATCTAAATTCTTTTCCCCTTTGAAATTACTCTTGTTACTTTCCTCCTCCTTATCAATTTGTACCCTCAACTTCCTTATGTGACCTTTTGTGGACACCATACCCTTTTGTTTGTGGCATATTGTACTTGTTCGGAAGAATTTTAGACTTGGTGGAATGTTAGTGTTGATTAGAATGAATTTGGGATTCGAGAAAAATTGTGTAGACTTAAGTTCTCCCCTAGTGGTGAGAGTTGGTATCGTTGAGGAAAGTGTGGTGAGGTATGTTTAATGATTTTAATGTATAAATGCTTGCCATGACTTGTGTGTAAATAGTTCATGATATTTGATGGTGTAAGGTTGAATGAGTTGGCTAAGACTTCTTAACCCATTAGCGATTTAATCTTTTGAATTTAGGAGTTTGAATGATGCCTTGAGTGGTAAAATGCTTTTGAGACTAAGTGACTTTTTGTGGATTCTAGTGTATGTGTTAGAGTATACGCTTGGTGGAAAAGTGCTTGGCTATAATTCTTGGATTTAAAATATGATCTTATATCCTGGTATCGGAGACTTGATTGAGGTTGTAAGTTGTCGTGATAGATTAAACCATGTTACTTAAGGATTTTGGAAATGAGTGGAATCTGATTAGATTGGCTATGTCGGTGATGCCTTATGATGTTGATAATGACGTTTTGTTCGGTGTTCCACCTTGTGGGCCGTAGGAGTTGAAAAGAGATTAGTATGAAGAATTCCTTGTTAGTTCTTCGGTTTTGAAACCGTTGAGAGTGTGTCAAATTTTGGAATTTAGAGAATGTTACTATGCTTGAGTTGCAATTCCACAATTGGGAATCCGTGTTATATGAAAGGGTGGATGAATTGGGTTGTAATCGATTTGTTAAATCTAGGTGCACCTTACTTTGATGATTGTGGTACGATGGTCCCTTGTAAGAGACATTTGTTTGGGATGAGTTGCTTTACTATCACCTTAAGTCTGAAAGGAGAAATTTTGTGGATTAAACCTTAAACCTTTACTCGTGCCATCATCCCTTTTCATTTCCATTCTTGAATGTTTTTGTCAAGATTGATCTTTAAGAAATCGCATGCTCGTATCTTATTTCTTACTCGGATATATTCCTACCTCTACTATCTGCTTTGTCTCTTTCTTGACGTCGTTATTTTCAGCGCTCCTCTCTTGTAATCTCGTGTGCTTATTTATTCTCGTGTTCTCCTTGAGATTCCGTATCGTTTTCTATCTCGTTGCTCCTTCATCTTTTCTCTAGTGGATTGGATATTCCGTTTGTAAGGCTCAGAGAATAAGCGTGATGTAATTTGGGATTCTTTAGCTAGAGTATGTGTCCTTGGATTGAGCAAAGTTCATGTTGTATTTCATCATGGGAAATAGGACCTAAACTCTAGGATGAATCCTAATAGTGATAATGTATCTTCTCCTAGTAGTTTTGGATTTGGAGCTTGGTACTCTCGTGTTATTTTGAGAATTTAGTTAATCATGATAATAGTTCGTTGTTGTTGGGTACTATAACGGTTGCTTGGTATGTCATTTGGGAATTAAATGTCTCTAATTGGTGGATTCTAAAAGAGACTTTGCTTTAGGGAAATTAAGCCGGTACCCAAAGTTTGAGGAGTATTGTCATAAATGAAAATCGATTCATTTTGAGTTTTAGATGAACTATATGATTTGAATGGTTGTCTGATTGCCAAGTAATTGGCCATTTGTGGTTTGGAATTAGTAATTCTCTTTTATTCTTAAGGAATCATAGTTCGAGATTGAGAAATGTTCGTTGCAAGCTTTGGATAGTGAATGCTCATTTGTTATGGAATATAGAGATAGAATGGTGAACCCATTATCTTGAGGATTAGTAACCTCCATAGTTTGCTAATGTGACTATTTATATTTGACGCTTCGAGCGTAGTAATGATCGAATTAAGGATGTTATGGCGTATTAAAGAATCATTATAACCGATAATGGATTGTGGATTTTCCCTCGTCGTGAGACTTTGGATGAGGCTAGTCTGGATCTTAGATGATTATGTTTATTGCTTTGATTGTGTTTTGACTTTCGAAGATGAGAAAGTTCATTGTAAATTTAGGATAATGAGTTTGAAGTAAATTGAACCAAGGATTTTCATGGTAAGTCTTCTTTTACCTTGTGGTTGTTAGCGATCATGTTTCCCTAGATATAAATACTTTGTTGGTGGTTTCTAGTAAGAGTTTTGATGAAACTAAGAAGATTAGAGTATGTAATGAATCTTTCATGTTGATTGTTAGTTGTGGAGTCTACCGTGTCGATGGACTTCAGTAGATACAAAATGGATCTGAATAATTAGGTTATTGGCTTGAAATCACGTGATTATGGAATATTCTTGTAGGAATTCTGATGATTGAAAATGATGAGTTGCAAATTGGGTAAATTGCATTCTCTTGAGGAATTGGTTTATTAGTAGAGTTAGTGATGTCGAATTCTTGTAGATCTTCCTGCCAACTTCATCGTGATTCTTCCTATCCCTAAGAGTTCGATTTGTTTCGTTTTTGCGTGTTTTGTAAATATTTTGTTACCCTGAATTGTGTGTGAGATGCACGAGTCGCTCTATGTACGTGTAATGTCTTGTTATTTGATTTTATCTTTGATAAAACCTTCAAATTTCCATATTGTATTTCTAAATTAACTTTTCAAAGAAGTCCAAAGATGTATTTTGTACCTTGTCTTTGGAGAAAATAGATTTCTGTTGCTTTTATATTTGGATTTTGCGTTTGGTTGGATGTTTGGACTTATTATTGGAGACGTCTGGTGACTAGTCCTGCACTTACTAACGCTTGTTTGATTTCCGATTTCACTATTTTGACAATGATTTGATTTGGATAACTAGAGTACTCGTTCGCGACGGGCACTCCTCCGATTTGGGCCCCCTAGGTAAAGGGTTGTTTGCAGGTCGAGGCATCTTCATATAACTAAGGCCATCACTCCCCAACAAAAATCCTTTCAAGGGCTCCTCTTTGCTAGTTTTGAACATGTGTACCTCCTCTAGCCCTAAGCGGTTGTACCTTGTCAAACCCTTACAAGAGTACACCTCTTGCTCCTCATCAACGTCCCCCTCAAAGTGTCGCACCAAAAAGGTAATCACCCCCCCAAGATGGATACTTGCTTTAGTAGATTTTTGTCGGTGTTTAATGCAAGCTCTCATAAACAAGTCCGCCCAATCCGGTACCCCCACCCCTTCCGGGAGCATGGTCCATAAACACAACCGGATGGTCTCCGGTACTTTTGCGGGCTCTCCCGCGGAGTTGAAAATGGTGGTGAGGAACCGGGTGATTAGTCGGAGCACGGGGTGGGTGATTGTGGAGAGTTTGGCATCCTTAGATGCGGTGTTGCAATTTGTAATATTGCTCCACATGATGTGCATTTTCCCTTTGGGGCATCTAATTTCTTCGGGGTCTTTTGTGTTTTTTAGGATTTGGCGAATTTCAGAGATTGGGGTGTTGTGCCAAGTTTGGTTAAGACGGAAGCGGTAGGCTCTTTCATTACCCTCGGGAACGTCCAACTCGGACAAGGTTGCTATAAACTCGTACGCGAAACTCTTATAGGTGTTATCCCAAGAGTCCGGATCGAGATAAGCTTCTAGCCCTACTTTAGCTAGCATATCCCTTGTTAAGTCGAACATTCCCAATGCATGGAGGGTGCTTGGGGAAAATAATTTTGTGGTTATGAGTGGTTGTTGTCGGGGTGCGGTAAGTTTGTCCCATATTTTTTTATGTTGAGCACTCAACCTCTCATAACCCATGAACACCGCTTCAACATCGGTGTCGGGCTCACTCACCGCGGCCCTCTTATTCTTTCCCTTCCCAAACAACTTGGAGATTTTAGGAGCCATTTTCTGCAAAAAAATTCAACAATACAATACAACACAACAACAAGCAATCACTCAAAGAAGTTTTTCACTCAAGCAATTCAACAAACACTTGGTGTGCAACAATTTCAACACCTCAAAAGCTTAGTGTTTGTTGAATTCTTATGCCTTACTCAGAAAATTTTTACCAATCCTAGCTACAAAATCAACAAGGGCAAGGGGAAAAACTCAAACTAAGACTAATTCAAGCCTAATTTCCGAGCAAAAATCTAAGAATAATGGAAAAAGTTAAGTATGATGTTATACCTTCCCGAATCCACAAAACTTAAGCTCCTTGATGACTAGAATAAGCAAGGAATCCGTCAAAACCCTTTAAAAACCACTAAAGTTCCTAAAAATCAAATTTGAGGAAGAGTTTTCTAGATTTTCAAAGAGGAATTTTTATGAGATTGTGAGTGATTTAGGTTGATTTTGAGGTGTTTGAAGGTAGAATGAAGGTTAGGATGAAGAATTTGATTGATTTTGATGAAGGTTTGTGAAGATTTGGGGGAGAAAGATGAAGTTTTGAAGAATTGGGGGTTGGTTTGGGGTTTTTTTCGTGAAGAATAGAGTATGAGTGTTTTGATTGAATTTTTGATGAACTCGTGCAATTAGGAAAGAAAAGGGCTGAAAACTGCATTCGACGCTGGCAGCGTCCTACGACGCTGGCAGCATCCTACGACGCTGGCAGCGTTCTTCACTGCCGGTTGTCCTTCAACTATGCACTTAGCAAAAATTTGGCTAAGTGTTACAAACACCACTACACTTGCATTTTCACTTCAATGGCCCATAATAACCTTCAATATCAAAATTTCATCGGGTCCCGCACTTTTTACTCGTGGCACGCATCCCGAGGCGACCGAAAACTTGCAAAAACTTCACAAAAACCGTTAGTAACTTCAAAAGATTTGATTGATGCAATTTCTAACTACTTAAAAACAACTCAAATGCTAGAAATAAACTATGAGACTTAATTGATATATTCACAAAGATAGAGTATGTACACGGTTTGCCGTTTATTTAGAGTCGATGGCTCGACTTAGTGGCTCCAAGCTTTTCAACCTTCATAAATGGGGTTCTCAAGCAAGACCTCTTCTTCCCCCTCCCGGACACATCCTTTGAAGTAGTGTTTGAAGCGGTGGCCATTCACCTTGAGTAGCTTTCCATCCCCGGGCCCTTCCACCTCAATTGCTCCATGGGTAAACACCTTCTTGACGCTGTAAGGTCCAAACCATCTTGACCTAAACTTACCCGGGAAGAGTTTAAACCGATTTTGGAACACAAGAACTTGATCGCCTTCTTTGAAAACCCGACGGTTTATCATCCCGTCGTGCCATCTCCTTGTTTTCTCCTTGTAGATGGAGGAGTTCTCATACACATCATGGCAAATTTTCTCAAGTTCTTGCAATTGAAGCTTCCGGTGCATACCGCTCTCATCTTGGTTTTGGTTGAATGATTTGATAGCCCAATAGGCTTTGTGCTCAACCTCCACGGGGAGGTGGCAAGCCTTGCCATAGATGAGACGGAATGGGGACATACCGACGGGGGTCTTAAAGGCGGTTCTATATGCCCACAAAGCATCGACTAGCCTCTCGGCTTGGCCGTTTGTTTGTGGGTGATAGGCCGTTGAAATCTTATGGTTCACCCCATACCTTTTGAGAAGGCCTCCAATCACCTTGTTGCAGAAGTGGGTATTCCTATCACTAATTATAGCCCTTGGAAAGCCAAACCGGGAGAATATGTTCTCTTGGATGAAGATTGCTACCACCTTTGCATCATCGGTGCGGGTAGGGATTGCTTCAACCCATTTTGACACATAATCTACCGCCAGAAGGATGTACAAATACCTCCTTCAAATCATCGAAAGCTTTTCTACAATAGGCATCAAAGACAAACTCCGCTTCTTTGTGCAAAAGCTTACATAGGGGGTTAAGAATATTTGAAAAGTCCTTAATAAATCTCCGGTAGAAACCGGCATGTCCGAGAAAAGACCTAATGTCTCGGGTGTTAGAGGGATAAGGTAAGGTTTTGATAATGTCAACCTTAGCCTTATCCACCTCAACCCCCCTTTCCGACACTACATGTCCTAGAACGATGCCACTAGTCACCATGAAATGACATTTTTCGGAGTTTAAGATGAGATGAGACTCTTGGCATCGCTCTAAGACAAGAGCAAGATGATCCTTTCTACATAGTCGGAGAAAATACTCAACATGCACCGTTGAAAAGTTCCCGGTGCATTACATAGACCAAAAGGCATACGGCGATAAGCAAATGTACCGAATGGATATGTGAATGTGGTCTTGACTTGGTCCTCGGGTGCGATTGGGATTTGAAAATATCCCGAGTACCCGTCAAGGAAATAATAGAAAGCTTTTCCCGCTAGTCTTTCTAACATTTGATCAATAAATGGTAGCGGGAAATGGTCTTTCAAAGTAACCGCATTCAAGCGGCGGTAGTCAATACACACCCTCCAACCGGTTTGTGGTCGGGTGGAGACCAAGTCTCCTTGTGCGTTCTTGACTACCGTCACTCCTCCCTTTTTGGGCACGACTTGAGTTGGGCTAACCCAACGGGAGTCGGAAATAGGGAAGATGATGCCCATTTGCAATAGTTTAATTACCTCCTCTTGCACTACCTCCGCCATTGGTGGATTGAGCCTCCTTTGGGGTTGTCGGACCGGTTTGGCATCCACTTCAAGTCTTATTTTGTGCATGCAAGTCACCAGACTTATTCCCTTGAGATCCGCTATGCTCTACCCAAATGTATCTATATGCTTTTGAAGCAATGCTACCAATTTGCCCTCTTGGTCCTCGTTGAGCGTGCTTGAGATGATAAGAGGTAGGGTGTTGTTATCCCCTAAGAAGATATACTTTAAATGACTTGGAAGGGTCTTCAATTCGACCTTTGGGGGCTTCACAATTGAAGGGAGGGGCTTGTGGAGGGGTATGCTTAAAGCAAAAAGCTCGGATAGATTTGCCAGAGCAGGACGCTGGCAGCGTTGGTGGACACTGGCAGCGTCATGTGACGCTGGCAGCGTCGTGGGGCGCTGCCAGCGTTTTGCTCTGCCTTGCCCTGTTTTCAGCATATCGATGATGTTGAGTTCTTCATATGTGTCTAGAGGCTCTTCTCTTTCCAAGTCCTCGAGACGTTCCTGCACATCAACCGACAACAACAAACGCAAACCCTCCTCTTCCACATTGTTAGTTAGGGCCACCTCAAGTGGGTCCCTATCACAAAATTTGTACATTTGATGCACCAAAGGCTCAAAAATATCCAAGAAGAAACAAGATTGATGGTCACTAGGGTGTCTCATAGAGTCATAGATATTATAGGTCAATATCTTCCCCTCAAACTCCATTGTCAAACATCCGTTTGAAACATCAATTTTGGTCTTAGAGGTCTTCATGAATGGCCTACCAAGGAGAAGGGGAGTGGCACTAGAACTAGACTCCATGTCTAAAACATAGAAATCCGCCGGGAAGACAAGGTTATCTACCTCTACTAGCACATCCTCTACCAAGCCCTTGGGATAGACACTAGACCTATCGGCTAATTGAATAACCACCCCGGTTTTAGACAAAGGTCCTAAGCCTAGGGTTTCATAGATGGATAGGGGCATGACGTTAATAGAGGCTCCAAGGTCTAACATGGCACATTTGAAACTTTGCCCTCCAATGGTGCAAGGGATGGTGAACATGCCCGGGTCTCAACATTTCTTTGGTAATTTTTGTTTGAAAATTGCCGAAACATGTTCACTCACCCTAACCCTATGGGTTCCTTTCTTAGGATTTCTCTTAGGTGTACAAAGTTCTTTCAAGAACTTTGCATACCTAGGGACACTATTCAACAAATTAAGAAGAGGAATGTTTACCTCACATTTCCGGAAAGTTTCATACAAGTCGTTCTCGTTGTCATACTTCCTTGTGCTTATCAAAGCACTAGGAAATGGGACTTCCGGTATGTATTCCTCTACTTCATCATCCTCAATAATGCCTTCACCCATCTTTGAAGTGTGTCCCTTGTGGTCCTTGCTTGTGGATATCCCTTTCCCATTCTTTGATAGCTCTTCATGACCAATTACCAACTCTCCTTGGTCTTCAATTTCTAAGGTCTCCATTTCAAGGTTGTTCATCTTTTCTTTGCCTTTTCCAAGGGGGTGTACCTCCAACTCTTTACCTCCCCTTAAGGTCATGGCACTAGCATTCTCCCTAGGTGGTGGGATGGTTTGAGATGGGAATCTTGTGGAGCTTGAGGCTTGGGATTTTGACATATTGGAGGCCATTTGGGATAGTTGGGTTTCCAAGTTGCTTACCCTAAGGTTGTTTGCCTCTCTATTCTTTCTTGCCTCTTCTCTATCTCTCCTTGCCTCCTCTCTATCTTTCTCTTGATTGGCGAGGAGTGTTTGCAAGATATCACTCAAGTTCCCTTGAGAAGAAGAATTTCCTTGAATGGGGCCTTGGTTCGATTGTCTTTGAGCATTGTTTTGAGATTGAGAGTTACTTGGGAAGTTTGAATTGTTGGGTCTTTGATTGTTGTAATTTCTTTGTGGGTTTTGTTGGAAATTGGAGTTCCGGTTTTGGGTGGGATTTTGGGCTCTCAAATGATTGAATTGACCGTTTTCAAAGCTCTTTGACTTGTCCCCTCCCCATCCCAAGAGATCACGGTTCCCCACTTGGTTGTACATTCCTCCTCCACTTGGGTTCCTTGAATTGTAATTCCCATACCCCATAGCATTGACACTCTCCATAGTTGCTCCTTGTTCAATCATGATGTAGCATGTGTTGTTGGCATGGTCACCTCCACAATATGAGCATTCAATTGGTTCGGGGTGTTGAGAGAATGAGTTACCCTTGTTAACAACCAAGTTTGACACCATACTTTTAAGTTCACCCATTTCTTGCATGATCTTGTGATTTTGAGAGGCATAAGGATCTTCCATGGAAGATACATTCCTACAGCTTCCTCCCCTTTCACTCTTTCTTCCGTAGCTTCTTGTGTTCATTGCCAATTTTTCAATAATATTGTTGGCCTCGACCACATTAAGTGTATCAATTCCACCTCCGGTGAAGGCAATGATCATTCTTTGGTCATTTTGGACAACCCCTCATTGAAAGCCGTCAACAAATCATCTCCCGACATGCCATGGTATGGACATCTTGCCACAAGACTTTCGAAACGCTCCCAATAATCATAAAGGGTCTCCCCCATTTCTTGTTCAATGGTAGTGATAAGCTTCTTTGAGTGATTGTGTCTTGAATCCGGGTAATATTTTTCAAGAAACTTTTTCTTCAAGCCCACCCAAGTGGTAACGGGGTGAGCTGGAAGACAAAAGAGCCATTCTTTCGCGGCATCTCGTAGAGAAAACGGAAATGCCCTTAGCTTGAATTGATCTTCGGTCACTCCTTGGGGAATAGCTCCTTGGCAAATCATATGGAATTCTGCCAAGTGCTTATTAGGGTCATTCCCCACCATGCCATGGAATCTAGGTAAGTTGTGGACGAAGAAACCTTTGAGCTCAAAGTTCACATCCCCCATGGGAGGATATGCAATACATAGTGGTTGCTCCTCATAGTTCCTTGCCCGAATTTCACCAATTGTCCTATTATCCTCCATATTGGGTGGGTAAAGGACGTTCAATGGAGATGGTATCATAGGGGGTGACTCAAACACTTCCTCCGGTTGTTCTTGAAAAATATTATTCTCCAACTCCTCTTCACTAGGCTCCCTCCAAAAAGGTCTCCTATAAAGGGGATTTGAAAATAACCAATTTGATATGCTACTTGAAGATGGATCAATATCTTGGTCACCAAGTCCCTCTTGTGACCTAGGCATAAACTCTAAAACAACTCAACAACACAATTTAGTAACTTCAACACAAAGTAACCTATAAGCTAAGAAGAATTTGAAAAACAATCTAAACAATTTATGACACTAACAAGAGTTTCAATTTGAAATTTAGCTATATTGCCTTCCCCGGCAACGGCGCCAAATTTGACGAGCTTAAAAGCGGTGTCGCTAATTCCGCTAATTAGCTACAATCAAATAACGATTTATAATTCATAGACCAACACAAACTATCCTAAATAAAGGTAGTAAAATGGTAAGAATAGGGTCGAACCCAAGAGAAGACGGTATTAACTAAATTAATCTAATCTAGACTCTTTCAAAATGCCAATTAACAAAACTAATTACTCTAATCACAAATTAAGACACTAATTAAGACAAAAGCTTAAATTAATTACAAACTATGATATTCACAATGAGAAAACATGTAGAATGACATATAGGGAGAAATTTGGTTAAAAAGATTGCTCAACTTGAAACATGAAATTCTAGGCTAGAAAATAGAACAAACACCTTCTATGCAAGAATTCCAATATGAGAAAAATACTTAGTGCAATTATCCCAAGTAACACAACAATTAGCAAAGATGACCCTTTTATACTTCTCATCTTATTTATCTAATACTACCTCCTAAGAAATAGTCAACATGGATTAAACCAAACAAAATTGACCCTTTGCAACTTAACCAACACTTATTAAAACATAAGCACAATCAAAGGAGTAAGCTTTAAGTATTAAACCAAAGGATTAAGCTAGAATCATGCAACTCAACACTAAACCATGTTAAAATTACACAACATATAATTTATCACCCAAAAGACTCTAACTTTAAACCAAAGTTGAAGTCTTTCAAGTTTACTTCACACATTCAAGTATAGGTTGACAATTCTTACCAAGAACAAGCATTCATTAAGCAAATAAGATGTCAAGCTAGTCAAACTAAACATTCATCTACTTAACATGAAAGATTAACACAAATAAATTATATTAAATAAGGAAGAAGAGGATTAGAGAGTCATACAATGCTAAAGGTGTGAACTTGTTCAAATTACACCAAGTAATGGAAGATTTAGCTACCCATAATCCAAATATTACAACCCATTATGAAGTTCAACCAAAATACAAAACCAAAATGAAGAACAAAAGTTGAGAGAATTCTAAGGAAATTGTGTTGTGGAATGTTGTCTCCAAAGTTGTGTTCTTTCCTCTCTCTACAATTTGCTTCTTATATACCCTTGGTCCGCAAACCTAGGGGCCTTGAGAAATGGGCTTTCAAAAGACAAGACGGAGAAATGAAGAACGCACGCCTGAGACTCGGACGCTGGCAGCGTCGTGGTGACGCTGGCAGCGTTTTGTGCTGCCAGTTTTTCCTTTGGTTGAGCGTCTTGACTTTCGTTGACCCTTGGATTTTAGTCCCGCCTTGAATTCCATTGACCCTTTGGGCTTGGTCTTCTTGCTTTGATGATTTGCTTGTAGCCCACTCCAATTGTCGGGTTTGGGTCTCGGGTTTGACCTTGACTTTTGTTGACTTCTGGGTTGACTCTAAAAGTTGACTAAAAATACTAAATAACAACATAATTATAAAGACTAATGTTAGCATAAAACGATGCTAACGACCCGTAAAAAGTGTAATAAACGAACCTAATAAATACTAATAGACACAACACATTTTGGTGTTGTCAATTATCCCTTGAACAATTACTTTATTTATTTATTTTTTTTTTTTTCACCATATCTTTTGCTTCATAACATTACTCAACAAAGGGAATAAATGACACAATTGTCAACGTACTTGCTACACCCATTTGATATTCTTTTTTTTTTAGAAATCCGGACCCAACCATAGTAGACAAGTAGACACGAAAAAGCACGCAACTGCGACTGTCCCGATAAGGTAGGTAAATTCTAGGAATGTAGCTATTAGATGGGATATAAAACAGGCTACAAATGTTCAAAAGGGCTAAACAAAAGGTAATGCAAGGCTTATTTGAACGGTAAGAACCGCCTTTTTTCATGTACTTATCAAATGAACGCGTATAGTATCAAGAAACTAATGTCACACGTATGCAATTTGATGTTACATATTGCACAAGGAGTACCACACTCATAAACCTAAAGACAATGAGACCAGTTTATTGATGTTCCTGGCCTAGGAAGCTCTATAGACCTCAGAATTTGAAGTGGTTTACCAACTAAAATTGGCCAAATCTAATTAGCAAAATGTATGTCAAAAACGGTCAAGACTTGTTCTATGAGCTTTGTTTTCAAAAGTAGTAAGTCAAAACAATGTACATGGACAACTTATTTGGGATTCAAATGCAGAAACAATGCAAGTTATCATCATTGTTATTCAACTTCACCAAGACTCGACCTAATAAAGTAAAATACATGTTTTTGGATTTTGTAAATTTTTCGATTTTTCAATTTTTTTTCTTTTTTTTTTTCTTTCACACAAAGGAAATAAACACACAACATAAATAAAGACTCTCCCCCAATCCTAAATGTCACAGTTTCCTCAGTGTGACGCTAACAGCACAACAATCACACAACAACCAACAACAGCAACCTAAATGACACAACTAACAAAGGGATATGGGAGATAACTAAAAGAAAACACAATAAAAGAAAGTACAAGGATAGATAATACCAACTGTAGAGACATAGCTTCCCCCAAACCAGCTGCAAAATGGGGGGCGTAGTGACCAACTGTCACTACTGCTCATCAGCACCATCATCATCATCATCATCATCATTTCTTTGAGCGCACCAGAAGAAGAGGCCCCAAATGGCCCACCAAACCCACCAACTGGAGCATCCGGTCGGATAGGAGTATACCACGAACGACCCAGACAACCATAGTCATGACTGAACTCCTGGGAAAACTGCTGACGAGTCACCCCATAATTATCGAACACACCACTCTCGTCACCCGGTGGTCAGGTTTGTCGCGGTCCCGATACAAAAATAATTACCCGCACTTAGGCTAACAACATAAGGAATGTAATTAGGGAAGTAGGGTGTCGATCCTGAGGGAGTACGTGTTAACTACGAATTGCTATGGATTGGTTTTCATTTAGGTTCGAGTCACTTTAGGTGGTTGTCTAAACTACTAACATAAAATAAAATGACAAGTATATAAATGACGATATGTAAATGACAAATATGTAAATTGCAAATAAAAACTCAGAACAGAAGACATACCCGATCGGGTTGTCACGTACCCGATCAGGGAAATCCTCTGATCCGAATAACAACAATTAAATTCTAACTAAAGACGATATTTAAATGACAATATTGAAAGCCTAACTAACTAAACTAATACACTAGACAATAATAATAAAGTAAACTATCTAAGAACGAGAATAGAAAGACGATAAAGTAAACTAACTAGATAACAATAATGTAAACTACCTAAGAATAGAAATATAATGAAGATAAAGTAAACTAACTAAACAACAATAAAATAAACTATCTAAAACGGTAAGATAAACTAACTAATCAAATTGAAATAGTGAAAGAGAAATACATGCAAAACTAATTAAAAGATTTATTGATACCAACATTAGAATTACTATGATTGTCTAGGCCTTGTAGCGGTATATTCCTTCCGGATTCGTACCGACCTTTTAGTGGGTCCTAACGTCCTTTCAGCATGGTTAAGTCACTAAACCCCTATTGGCAGTCCTAATTCCCATCCCAACTCTCGTTATAAAGATAGAAATGACTAATACAAACAATTGTTTATGGCCACTAAACATAGTTATAGAATTTGACACGACCAAAGGAAGAAACAATTTAGATGGTTCAATTGGTAACTACTCTTCTTTTAATTCATTTAACTCGTAAGTCATTTCAATATTACAACTCTATTTATTTTATTTACACAATGATAATTTTACAATATTAGAATTAATCTAATTTATGTGATTATGTGATTAAGTAGATTAATAAGAAAAAGATGTAGGAAATTAAGTTATGAAATATAAATACTAAAGTTATTATGGTGATTATATTAACAATGATTCTAATGACAATTTTTAGGATTATATGATTAGGTAAATTATAATGTGACATGCTAAATAATATTTTGGTTTTAACTAGATTAATTTTAGATTGATTTCCTAATAACAACAATATTATGAAAATGATACTAGTGAGATTATAATTCATGATGATTAAAGTTGCATAAGTAAATCAAGATTAGAGAATTACCGAGTTGGAATATGAGTATATAAGAATGAAAGTAAGAACAAATATCCAATAACAAAAGCTATGAAAACACTAGAGAAATACTAAGAAATAAACTATATTCTAAACTTGTAAGAAAGAAATAAACTATGAAATGTGTTATTGTATGAAAATATGCTAAAAGATAATAAGAAGTTGTGTAGTATATGATGATAGATTAAATGAAAAGTAAGATGATCATTGTGTGTGATGATCATTGGCTTTTATAAGGCTGCATGGCTGCTGATCCCTCGTCCAAATTCGTACCCTAGTCAAAGCATTAAATCACCCATTTAAGCTCGGATTGAAGAAGAGCCAAGTAACGATCACTTGCAGAAATACCCGATCGGGTATTGGGCAATCCGATCGGGTTTTTGTGTAAGATGGATTTTCCGTCTTTTCATCTTAGGCACGGAATCCTATGCCTTGGTCTTGGTCAATGCACTACGGAATTGGGCTTGGGCTGATCTTTCTCTTGACTTGGGTTGAGGTTTCCTTTTAAAGTTCAAAGCCAAAATCCAAATTGAGTCCATTCGAGGAAAGATGTAGCGGAATCGTAATCAAATCATAAAATGGCTATCATCAATTCCTTGAAAACTCGTATCCTAGTGTCTTTGCTTCATAAAGTAGGAAAATATAGCAAAACCGCTTCATTTCCTATAAAATGAGTCAAAACACGCAAAACAACTAGAATAGCAATATTAGCTCGTTACTCACTTAACAAAGTACATAAATCGTATAGAAATCGAGCTAAAACGGGGGATAAATCAGTACAAAATATCACTTATCAAACTCCCCTAAGCTAAACCCTTGCTTGTCCTCAAGCAAATATAACAATCATAACTAGGACAAGGGTAGCTAATGACGATCAATCTATCGTACAAGTCTCAAAAAGTAAGCTCTTAATAAGTTGATGAATCATAAACCCGTTACAACAAGGGTGAAGGAAAATGCGAAACATGGTTGAGATTTACATAACGGCGCAGCATAGAAAATATTCTTTGGACCTTTTCAGCTCTTGCATGATCTTTTTGACAATGGACTCTCACGGTACACTCATCACTCAAATATTTGTAAAATAGGAAATATTGGTTCAAATTTGAAGTGACACTCACCTATCTACAACTTATAAGAATGTGCCCGCAGTCTAGTATGGTAGACAATCCAAATTCATTAAGTAAAGCTTAATCATGATCAATATATAATGTAAGAAGCACTAGAAAAGTAAAGAAGAGGCTTGGGAAATTTGGGTAAGAAAGTGGGCAAACGATTTTGGTCATGTGGAGCTTAAAGTCAAGCTAGTAATAACCAAATGTGTAGTGGATACTAAACCCAAATCATACCAATTCCCATCAACAAAAATCAAAGCCAAAAGCAGCATATTGGCCTATTAAACATTAGAATCAAGTTACGACTTCCCATAATTTTCTTTCTTTTCATTTCATGGAAGCGTTTTTCCTCTTTTCTTTTTTTTTTTTTTTTTTTGAGCTTTCATTTTCATTATTCATTTTTCATCATTCTTTCAAAGCTCCTTTTTTTTTTTTCTTTTTCTCTTTCACATAAAAACCCGGGAATCAGCAATCCCGAGACAGGTTCATACCAGACGGTGGCATTATCAGAACATCGCAAGAACACAGAACACCCCTACACATATAGTTGGTTACTAGCTCAACAAGGGTAGGCAAAATTATAATGTAGCTAGAGAAAGAAGGGTGTTTTTGCGAAAGGTGAACAAGAGATTGAATGGCTTCAAAATGTAGATCATGATAGTAATACTTATAGAAAATGGAATAAAAACCATACTTATGCATTTTGATGTAACACAGACTATAAGGAGAAACTACTCACTCCTAAACTGGGATCGAGTTCAGATGTACCGACCACTGGAGGCTCTACCTTACAATATGAGTAGCTTGCCAAAGTCAAGATCAAGCTTAATTAAGTACCAATGCAATTTCCTACCTACTGTGTACAAGACATCTCCATGAATGCATAATTCCTCACAATAAAACGAAACATCAGCTTATAAAAACTATAAAATGAGAAATGTAAGATGTAAATGATCTTTTCTTTTTGTATTTTTTTTGAGTTTTTCAATTTTTTTTTTATAAAAAAACTAAAAAGAAACTAAGAAAATTAAAAGAAAAGAAACTAAAAAGAAAACTAAAAATCTAAATGCAATCCTAAATGCAGTTCCTAAATGCAAATCCTCCCCCAAGCTAAAACTTCACATTGACCTCAATGTGCAGGCAATTATAATAGAGACAAACCGAAAAACGGCTAGTAGCACATGGAACAGAAAAACGATATGAAATTCTAATGGGAAAATGGCTAAAAAAAAGAAAACTAAAAATGTGAAAAATAAAGAAAAGAAATAAAATTCTTACAAACTGGCTAGCCTCCCCCAAGCTAGTATGAACAAGGGGAGCTCATCATCTCATCACAAAGGCCACCAGCTACGGCCGCTCCTCTCAGAAGGAGGTAGCTCAGGTGCGGATCCAGAAGCATCTGCATAGTGGGTATCATCTGCAGAATGATAACTACCACGAGAAGGAAAGATCCCGGTTGGGTTGCTGGCTCCAAAGGTTTGATACTCCTCCACTTGGTGATCAGGAAAATCACCTCCATACCCTCCAAACCTCTCGACGCCATAATCGGTTCCACAATAATCAGGTCCGGTTCGCGGCACACTTGCACCATAAGCAACACCATACCTCCCTTCGGGCCAAGTATAAAAAGACAGGTGGGGGCCCTCGGGTCTAATCACACCTTGCCTAGCAAAGTGGTCATATATGGGGTGCAAAGCAAGCTGCTGGTCTGACTGAATTCTATTGACGGACAAGGTTAAAGCTTCAAACATGGCGGTCACATCGCCCGCAGCATGGGTCGATTGAGAGGATGATCCAACCTCAGGGCGGCTGGATCTAAGCTGAACAGGGGGGTCAGTGGGGGTAATATCCCCAACAGGAAGGTAGTAAGTAGGTCGGGGTAAGATAGCCTCACCCTCTTGAAGTGGAGGACGCTGCCGAAGAAATGGAATTTGCTCTACCTCGGCGGTCAACTTGACCGAATCACGACCAGCTATCCTCCAAATCATATGGGGGTGAGAAGCACGAAACCAGTTGAGCTGAACAAAGTATTCATAATCTAACCCATTTCCCATCTCGGTGGGAGGTGTAGTCAATGCCTGAAGGTCGGTGGTGGCTTGGTTAAAGCCACAAACTCGCATAGCTAGGTGAGTGATAAGACCTCCATAGACAACGACAGTGTTCTTGGGATTAATAGCTTTGGTCAACTGAACAGCAAAATGATACGGTATACTAACATACCATGGTTCATCACCATTTACATTCAAAAATCCTCCTAACATTTCTAACTCTACTCGTCTCACCAAATGAGGTTCAGCACGACCCAAAAAGGTCCATCCCATGAATCTTTGCCAGATTCTAATGGTGGGATGATGGATATGTTGGTGTGGGATATGGTCCCAACGAGAGACTGGGTAAGTCGAAATAGCACTCCAAAGCAGGCTAACATCAAAGCCTTCCGGAGGTGAGGTATCAGTGTTTTCGGTGGTGAGACCAAAATACCTAGCAAAGCTCTCTAAGTTCATATTATAATCATCGTTAAACAAGCGAAACCGAACTTGAGGCATAGTGTTTCTATTTCTAGACCGATGTAACTCAAAAGAGCTCAAAAATTCAAGAGTTAATTGAGGGTAGGTCTCATAGCTAAAGTTCATGCTAGCACTCATACCTAGACCCCTAAATAACACTTTAACATGCTCAAGAAGTTTCATATGCCTTAAAGAAGAAACATTGAGGAACTTGGTAGCCCTCATACCTTTGCTTTTAAGAACTCACCATTTTTGCCATTGCTCATGTGAGCTAAACTCTACATCCGGGAAGCTAGGATCATGCATAGCATTCCCTTGATTTTCGGGTTGTTCATTAGCATCAAGCATTTCAATATCTTCCTCTTGTGCTCTACTACTCTCTCCTTGAGTGGAGGTTCTTGCCCTCTTTGATTTCCTTAGTGTAGGTGCCATTTTCTACAAATAACTAGTATTAAAACACTTCATTCATAAACATAATTGGATAGTCATAAGTGTTTAGAATACTAAGCCTTAAAGCACAAATTCAAGCATAGTGACCTTAGTAAAACATTGTCATGCTATCTTTTGAGAACAAATAGATGATATTAAGCATAACAATATGTCAATTAGGTGAGCAACATATACTTGAATCATGAGTTTGGCTACTACCTAAGGTACTAATGCTAACTTAACATGACAAGATTATAAGTTCATAGTATAAGACATGAATTCAAGCATCATACTACCACTTAAGCAAAAATTGTTAGCATATAGCAAAGATGAGTATCCTAATTAGCAAATGAACATCCTAATCAAAGTAATCATCCTAATTAATCACTAGAATTCACTCTATAGCATGTAAGAATCATTAGAAATCCAATTTAAACAAGTTTTGCAATCAAAATCAAGAACCCCCAAATTGGAGTTAGGGTTTGTTTATGTTGGATTTCTGAAAAATATAGAGAGATTGAAGTAACTAAAGTAGAAATAACTTACTTGATGATGTTTAGAAGTTGCCCTTGATGAACTATAGGAACAAATTTTGCAAGAATAGACTAAGAATTGAAGGTTTTGAGAGAATTTTGAGCTTTGAAATTGAAGAACACGGATATAAGGTAGCAAGCAAAAGGGTAGCAAATGGGTTTTATAGAAGAAAATAGAATAAAACACGAAACAGGCAATTTACCCGATCGGGTATGCATGGATCCGATCGGGTAAGTTCGCTGATCCGGTTTTTGTGTCTTTTTTCTTTGCCACTTGCTCTTACCTTTTGGCTATGTCCTTGAACATATTTACTAACCTTAGTAATCTTGACAACTTGGGCCAAGGATAGCTCCGTCTTGTCTCAATAGGTCCTCCGATTCTAAGTACGAAAAACTATTGACGAAACATGCATAATAACAAATATAACGAAGAAAATGTTCCTAACTATTACAACACAAAATCCAAAAATAGAGTCCAAATAGAATAGTCCAAACTAAAATCATTGTCTAATAAGTAAAAGAAAAAAAATGCATAAAGAAAAAGAAAAGAAAAAAAAAACGGGTTGCCTCCCGACAAGCGCATTTTTGAGTCATGCTAGACTTTGTTGTATTGTCCCCCCTTAAGCCTTATGAAGGGATTTTAGCTCCTTGTAGCCGGATTCGTCCTTGAATTTCCACATTTACCTTTTTGCCAACACCCATGGCAATCTCATTCTTCATGCTTCCGTAGCTTTGAAAGCCTCTAGGTCGCCATCTCCAAAGGTGGCACTCGATCCATCTATTTCAAATGTGATATTTTCTCCTTTCACATCAATACAAGCTCCAACCGTATTTAGGGAGGGTCTCCCTAATATGATATGGTCATCCCTTTCTCCCTTTGAAAATATTACATAAAAATCGACGGGGATGAGGAAGTACCCAATCCGTATTGGGACATCTTCCACAATTCCTGCCGGAGTATGCATAGATCCATCGGCAAGTTGAAGGCTAGTACTAGTGAATTTCATTTGTATGGGGCAATGCTCATGATAGACATCAAAAGGCATGACGCTAATAGAAGCTCCTAAATCACACAATGCCTCTTTTACCTTATGAAAACACATTGTGAAAGAGATGTTGAAACAACCTGGGTCTTTAAGTTTGGAAGGGATGAGGATCTTCCCTTCTTCAAGGGTAGGTTCCTTGTGATTATCCTTGGTTGCTTCTTTTTCCTTAGATATCTTGCCAATCCTTGCTTCTAACTTTGAAAAAGCTTCGTTTGTTGCCAAAGTTGCCTCTTCAATCTTTCCTTCTAACCTCCCTTGAGCTTTTATCAATGACATGATCAAAGCTTCGAGACGAGATGTCTCCTCATGTGTAGGGACTTTGGTTGGTTTGGATACTGTTGGATTGTTGCAAAGTTCATGGGGTAACCTAAAAATTGTCTCCTTACTCTTTCCATTCCCAAGAGGGTGATCACAAGGTTTGTCACTAATCATGTCAATTGTGACAATTGATGGCACGTCTCTCCCTTGGGTATTTTGACTAGAACTCGATGGGGTCAACTCCTCCACTCTCTTTTGGAGAGACAAAATGGTTGATTTAAGTGAGTTTAAGCCAGAAAAGAAGTATGAGTACATGTTATGTTGGGTTTGGGTTATTTCCCTTAACTTGATATCTACTTTCGCTATGAATTGATCATTTGGAAAGGATGAGTGTGGAATTGTATGAGAGGTGTTAAAGGGTTGAGTTTGGCGAAATTGTGGGTGAAAAGGGTTTAAGGTTGTGAGTTTGTTCCCACATCGTTGAGGTATATGCCCTATCCCACCACAAAGTTCACATGGTGTTGTAATTGAGGTAAATGGGTTGAAAACTTTGGGGCGATAAATAGTGCTCTTTGGGGTGGTTTCGTTAGATTGACTGGGACAAGCTAAGGAAATTGTAGTGTCAACTTCATTTGAAGTTTCCACTCGACTCTCCTTTCGCTCTCCCCCATTGGGTTGTGAACCTCCCCCTCTTTCTTTTTGTGATTTAGTTGATAGGTTTGACAAATTGCTTATAAACCTACGGTGAAAAGCGATGACAATCTCTTCCCACACCATAGGTCTTGTGGCTTCCTTTAAGCGACGGGTGAACCAACATTTAGCTTCTCCCTTTAGTGATAAAGGAAAAAGTGTTTCTCTAATTTTGTTTTGGGTGATTCCCTCCCTCATAAAGGTTTGACATAATTCGCAAAAGGTTTGAAGATGGTGAGACGGGTTTTCGTTTGGTTTTCCACTAAATTGTTTACCCTCTATGAGAGAAATCAAAGTCAAATGGACCCTTAGGATCCCACTGGCGAGCTCAAAAACCCGGTACGTTGGATCTTCTCTAGTTAGCACCATTTTTATCAACCTACAAAAAAAAACACAAAAGAGAAAGTTAGTAACGATTTAGGTACGGTTGCACCTAAAAAATGGTAGATATGGTAAACAAAAACCAACAATACATAGATAAACAAAACCGTGCTCCCCGGCAACGGCGCCAAAATTTGGTCGGGTTTGTCGCGGTCCCGATACAAAAATAATTACCCGCACTTAGGCTAACGACATAAGGAATGTAATTAGGGAAGTAGGGTGTCGATCCTGAGGGAGTACGTGTTAACTACGAATTGCTATGGATTGGTTTTCATTTAGGTTCGAGTCACTTTAGGTGGTTGTCTAAACTACTAACATAAAATAAAATGACAAGTATATAAATGACGATATGTAAATGACAAATATGTAAATTGCAAATAAAAACTCAGAACAGAAGACATACACGATCGGGTTGTCACGTACCCGATCAGGGAAATCCTCTGATCCGAATAACAACAATTAAATTCTAACTAAAGACGATATTTAAATGACAATATTGAAAGCCTAACTAACTAAACTAATACACTAGACAATAATAATAAAGTAAACTATCTAAGAACGAGAATAGAAAGACGATAAAGTAAACTAACTAGATAACAATAATGTAAACTACCTAAGAATAGAAATAAAATGAAGATAAAGTAAACTAACTAAACAACAATAAAATAAACTATCTAAAACGGTAAGATAAACTAACTAATCAAATTGAAATAGTGAAAGAGAAATACATGCAAAACTAATTAAAAGATTTATTGATACCAACATTAGAATTACTATGATTGTCTAGGCCTTGTAGCGGTATATTCCTTCCGGATTCGTACCGACCTTTTAGTGGGTCCTAACGTCCTTTCAGCATGGTTAAGTCACTAAACCCCTATTGATAGTCCTAATTCCTATCTCAACTCTCGTTATAAAGATAGAAATGACTAATACAAACAATTGCTTATGGCCACTAAACAAAGTTATAGAATTTGACACGACCAAAGGAAGAAACAATTTATATGGTTCAATTGGTAACTACCCTTCTTTTAATTCATTTAACTCGTAAATCATTTCAAATATTACAACTCTATTTATTTTATTTACACAATGATAATTTTACAATATTAGAATTAATCTAATTTATATGATTATGTGATTAAGTAGATTAGTAAGAAAAAGATGTATGAAATTAGATTATGAAATATAAATACTAAAGTGATTATGGTGATTATATTAACAATGATTCTAATGACAATTTTTAGGATTATTTGACTAGGTAAATTATAATGTGACATGCTAAATAATATTTTGGTTTTAACTAGATTAATTTTAGATTGATTTCCTAATAACAACAATATTATGAAAATGATACTAGTGAGATTATAATTCATGATGATTAAAGTTGCATAAGTAAATCAAGATTAGAGAATTACCGAGTTGGAATATGAGTATATAAGAACGAAAGTAAGAACAAATATCCAATAACAAAAGCTATGAAAACACTAGAGAAATACTAAGAAATAAACTGTATTCTAAACTTGTAAGAAAGAAATAAACTATGAAATGTGTTATTGTATGAAAATATGCTAAAAGATAATAAGAAGTTGTGTAAAATATGATGATAGATTATATGAAAAGTAAGATGATCATTGTATGTGATGATCATTGGCTTTTATAAGGCTGCATGGCTGCTGATCCCTCGTCCAAATTCGTACCCTAGTCAAAGCATTAAATCACCCATTTAAGCTCGGATTGAAGAAGAGCCAAGTAACGATCACTTGCAGAAATACCCGATCGGGTATTGGGCAATCCGATCGGGTTTTTGTGTAAGATGGATTTTCCGTCTTTTCATCTTAGGCACGGAATCCTATGCCTTGGTCTTGGTCAATGCACTATGGAATTGGGCTTGGGCTGATCTTTCTCTTGACTTGGGTTGAGGTTTCCTTTTAAAGTTCAAAGCCAAAATCCAAATTGAGTCCATTCGAGGAAAGATGTAGCGGAATCGTAATCAAATCATAAAATGGCTATCATCAATTCCTTGAAAACTCGTATCCTAGTGTCTTTGCTTCATAAAGTAGGAAAATATAGCAAAACCGCTTCATTTCCTATAAAACGAGTCAAAACACGCAAAACAACTAGAATAGCAATATTAGCTTGTTACTCACTTAACAAAGTGCATAAATCGTATATAAATCGAGCTAAAACGGGGGATAAATCAGTACAAAATATCACTTATCACCCGGACATGGATATTAGCTCGGCGGAGTCCAACCGGCATTAGCATTAAGATCCGTCCGCATGAGGTTCTCCAAAAGCCCCCTCATCACCAAGTCATTATTAATTCCTTTGTGAATCCTAATCTCCGTCTCCAAGGCCGGATCATAGGTATAAGCATGTGGAGGATAAGGGAACGGAGTCAGGGTCGGTGTAAAGTGGGGAGTCGGGGTATGAGCAGAAGATGAAGGGGTGATCCGCCGACGAGGTCGACGAGTCTCCACCAAGTTGAAAATAAGCTCGGGTGGTACCACATAAGAACGAGGGGGAGGGGTAGCTTCAGTCTCAGGATCATGAGCAGGCAACCGCTCCGTAGAAGGTAGACGGTTATCGGTGTCGGGAAGAGCTATCCACTGGGACCCCCGTACTCGCCACTGATATTGAGCGTTACTTAACGCATTAATCCAGCAAAATGTGTGGCGCAAGTATTCCTCGTCGACCCTAATAGCATGTATCTGGGTCATGGGTGTGTACCGACGGTCTCCCCTAAACCCAACAAGTCGCCTAGCCAATCTAGTGACCAAAGCACCACAATCCAAGGAATTTTGGGTGGGGGAATTGACTCTCCAAAAAGCATAACACACCAACCCAACCGGGTGAAATTGAAAAATATTCTCATGTTTAGGATTGAGGGTGGATGCAAGCAATAAAACCTCATGAGAATTCAGCTTACTAAAATCTTTCCTACCAAACAAAATGAAGCTAAAGAAACGCAGAAACAACCTTAAACAAGGATGTTGCACATCATTCACAGCCATGGCGTTGGCACGCGCAGTAGATAGAGAAAAGTAATCAACAGCTTGAAAGCCGGAAGGAATAGCAGTAAAATCACCATCATCACCAAGAGAAAGACCCAAATGACCAGCTAACTCAACATAGGTCAACACGAAATCCCTATTAAGCAACCAAAAAGACACACTCGTATTGACTTCGTCCCAATCAAAAGAACTAAAGAACTCAAGTGTCAACGGTCGGTAAGAAAGTTCATTAAGGGAGTATAACCCACCAAACCCGATTCGATTAAACATAGAAGAAATTGCATCACCCAAACCGAGGGCATCAAGAATGGTGGGGTACACACATCGAGTAGGGTCCATAAAGCGACCCATAAGCATTGCAAACTGATCATGTTGATCTTGTGTGTTAAAAATGATCCATGGGTAAGTTGTGTTACTAGGAATCGCTTGAAATTGAGGTTGTCGGATGAGACGGAGTTCCCTAGGTCGCTTACTACTTCCTCCTTGTCTAGACATGACGAAATGAAGCAAATAAAGCACACAAAGACAACAACATGCTCACAAAGACGGTTCTACCAAACCCTAGTTCGAGAAAAAATCAAATTTGGGTCTAAAACGCAAGTAAGACGGAGCAATAAGCAATGTAAGAGTGATTAAATACTAAAGAATTAAGGAAGGAAGCAATAAACAACAATTAAAAGTACAAAATCAAAGAAGGAGAAGCAAACCCTAGATTTCACGTTTGGGGCAAAATTAGGGAGCAATAAGACCAATTTCTTCAAAGATTGCACTTAAAACAAGTATGATGATGATTGTTGATGATAATAAGATGATGAATTGATGATATAAGAGTGTTTGATAGAGATTAATGAGAGAATATGGGTGAGAGAGAGAGAGAGAAGAAGGGTCAAAATAATGAAGGAGAAAGAAAGAAATTTGGGGAAAAAACCTGATTTTGACTGCGAACTGGTCGGACCGAAACCGACTCGATCGAGCAAGGTAATGTTGCTCGATCTAGCAACCTAGATGAAGTAGTTTTTTTAGGTTATGCTCGATTCTCGGAATATGTGGCATATGTCGAACTCGATCGAGCAAAGTGGTGCTGCTCGATCGAGCAACCTTGAGAATGCAGTTTTGTTTCTCGCCCTTTTTTTTTTCTTTTTCTTTCCGTTCTTAAATCGACTTCTAATTTTATTACCTGCAAGCACTTAATAAAATTGTTAGATCTCTCCCTCACCGCACTTTGAGCATAAAGTAAACTGATATAAACTATCCAAACTAAATCTAATTAAACCATAACATTAATAACTAAGCTAATTGCTAACTAAAATGCATTTTAAATAAAATTTACAAATGAAATACAATTAAATATCGGGTTGCCTTCCGGCTAGCGCTGAATTATATCGGTCCCGCACGACCGTGTTACCTCAAAATCATGGTGAATTATCAAGAGTGAAAAGGTCGACGGCCTCTATCACTCCTATAAATGCCCCATCATAATCGATCTTCAAGCGTTGACCATTGACTTTAAACGTTTCACCCTTGTCGGTTTGTAGCGTAACCGACCCAAACTTGTTCACCTCAGTAACTCTGAACGGTCCCGACCATCTGGACTTGAGTTTACCAGGAAACAAATGCAAACGGGAGTTAAATAATAATACTTTATCACCAACTTTAAATTCCCACTGTATTATGTGCTTGTCGTGCCACTTCTTTGTCTTCACCTTGTAAACCCAAGCATTGTTGATAAGTGAATATTTGTATGATTTTAATCCCCAATTTAGCTCGGTTTTGTATGTCATTTGTGCCTTGTTAAGCCATTTTATGAGCTAATGTCGTCTTCTAGGCGAATTCCATGTTTAAACCTGTTTTGTAGGGAAAGTGACGTTTCTACGCCCTTTTTCTATATTTCCGAGCATTTGCCTAGAACCCGACGATTTGTGAAGCAAGCTTGACCAAGTCAAAGGCACTCCAAGAAGGTTCACTAATCAAAAAGGAAAAGAAGTAAAGACGATTTCACGCTTGTCAAAAGATCGATCAATTAGGCGAAGAAATCAACATTTTACCTCAAACCCTATCACCAAACCCGACTCAAAAGGTCAATGGGGATAATGAAAGTCAAGTCAAATGCCAAGGGAGGTGAAACGAAAGTGTGACAACCCTCGCGAATGCGGAATTATAAAACATACAAGCATGTGAATTATATAGCGGAAAATAGGGTATTTTAAAAACCTTTATACATGCAAGATAGAAAAATACGAGGAGTGTAAAAATATTACAAACTAAATAAAAATACCACAAGAGACGTAGTCTCTCAAAGTGTTAACAAAAGACAAAGTAATTAGCAACTAGCTAAACAACGTATAGAGGTGTTTCATCCAGGGACAACGCCCGCTAGCTCACACCCGAACCCAAAATAGCAAGCAAAAAGTCATCCATGCAATCAACCTGTTCATTCACGAAAAACATGAACGCCACAATCAGTGGGGAGTAACTCCGGGTTCTCCCAGCCATATCACCTTAAACGTACATATAAGGAAATACAAAAGTAAAAATCATGCATATATAGATATACATGTGAGTTACGATAAGAAAAGATAGGCAATACAAGATATAATTATAAGATCACATGGAAATCAAATCCGAAGCCATCATGTTATTCAAAGACTCGGGGAAGACACTCTTAGGCAATCGAATACGCTCACTCGGGCTTGCATCTCACCGTTAGCGGTATAAGATTGATAAGATTGAGACTCGACAGACAAACCAAGTCAAGTCATGCGATGATCACAATAAATACAACATATTATAATCCATTCACGAACCAAGACCTTGACGGTGCCAAGTCATGCAATGACCATGAATAAAATCATGAAATCACGCATTCAAAGACAACGACACAAAGACGACCTTTCTCACGGTAAATGAAACGCACTAGCATCGTGTACATGGCAAGTATGATTAAAAGGCGTTCACGGATGACAGTTCCCTCAACCCATATACGATGACATTTCGTATAGGTAGACTAATTTCCTCCTGGTAGGACGACGATAATAATACGGTCCTAGTCTAAATCTGGCCAGACTTTCGGAATAAATCATGTTCCGATTCGACACGCGATGACGTTTCGCATCCAAGACTCGGGCTTACAATATATATGCCGAGTACCCCAAATTCGGTAGATCAATTCACGAAAGAGGCGGAAAACTAGCTCAAGCCTCATAACATGCGGTACGCTACATGCAAATAACACCACATCGCAAGTACACAACATTTGACGGCCGGGTCGATCAACGCATAGCGTTCAACTCCCAACAACGTCGTCGTATGCCCACTAACACATGCATTTAAGCAGTAGGATACCTCTCCGTTCCGACATTCCAGCCTTACGAACGGAAAGGTAGCCAAGGGAATGAGAATACAAAGCACAAGACAAAATCGTGCTTAAACAGTAACATATGTAAAAACCGACTCAAAGTGGGAACATAATAAAAAACCGTCACAAAACATGTGATACATGCGAAAGAGATATCATATATCCAAAACATGAATATTATAAGACATTACGTAAAATTATACGATAAACCGATCATGCGAACTATTATAAATTACGGGTTTTGGAAGTCAAAAGAAAACAACACAGCCGTGTTGCAGGCCGGGCAAGGGACCGGTGGCCGGTGGGCTGGCTCAGAACACAGGCAAAATCCCAAAAACAAAGAAAAGAGGTCTGGGCCGGTTGGTAGACCGGCGGCCGGTCGACCGACACAGAACATCACACCAAAATCAAAACTTCCCATACTGATGTGTTCCAGGCCGGTGGGTTGACCGGTGGCCGGTGGGCCGGCCTGGAACACCTCTTCATGCAAAACCATGTCTCCAAAATGAGTTACTGGAGTGTTCTCAGCCGGTGGTCAGACCGGCGGCCGGTCGACCGGCTGGGAAGACCCCTTCATCCGTGAGCTTCCAAAGCTTAACCAATTCAATCCAAAACTTATATATACTTCTAATAATCATCAACAATCAATATATATCATCAATATTCATCATATAACATCATTTACTAATCATAGCATGGTTTCTAATCTTCCTAATCGTAATTTAATACGATTTTCTAGCATATAAACATGTAAAACACGTAAATGATACCGAGTAACCCTTCACCGTTACCTTTAAGCGTCTTCACTACTCGTCAAGCTCCTCTTCTATTAGAAAATAGTCTTTGTCGGGATCTTGGATGTCACCACCTACATATAGATCGTAAAAAGATGAATAAAGTTCATCTTGAGAAAGACGGAAAGCTTGAAAAGCGAGAAAGACGATACTTTTAATATCACTACGGATAGAGGAAGGTACGGGGAGAAGAATAAGATAAACTTACGTAAATTCTATCAAGTAACGAAGAAGTTACGACGATTCTAAAATCGAATTCAAAGAGGGAGGCAAGAGTTGAGCTTTCTTAAAGAGGAAGAAATGTTATGTTTGATTTGTGTTGAATGAATTAAATATTAGGTTAAGGGAGGGAGTAGTGTGAGTTGTGTAGGAAAAGTCAAAGACGGTTTCCAAAGTCAAGAAAGTCAAACTCGACTCAAAAGTCAAGAAAAGTCAAACTCGCCTTAAGACGGGATTTTCATGGAATTTCTCGGAAATTCCAAATACGAACTCGGAAATTCAAAATTCGACTCGGAACTTAAAATTCTAATTTAAAACTTAAATTTACTGAAAAGCTTTCGTAAAATATTTCTACTAGAAAAATAGGGTACATTTGCGGGTGTTACACCACCTGACAGGCTGGGACCCCCTATGTACGTTTTCTCATTTCTTTTCCACTTGTCTTTACATGTAATATTTTTTATGGTTTGTTTACCTTATAAACTTACATAATGACTTTAAATATTCATGTTTAGAATATTTATTATCTCACATGTTTTATTTGCATGTTTTGTGACGCTTTTTCTTATTTTCTCGCTTTGAGTCGGTTTTGACTTATGTTATGTTTTGAATATCATTTAATGGAGGTTTAGTACTCTCATTTCCCGGGCACACTTTATACTCGTTAGACTTAAATGTCAGAGCGATGAGGTGTAACCGTGATGCCATTGTGCCTTTGTTTAGTGGGGATATGACGATGTTTTTAAGAGGTGAACGCAACGCGTTGATTGACCTGACCGTCAAATGTTGTATCCTTGCGAGGTGGTGTCATTGCATGTAGCCTACTTGCTTGACTATGACTATAGATCTCTTTCCGCCACTTTTGCGTAGTTTTGCCCAATTTGGGGTACTCGACGTCCTTTGTGTTGATCGAGTCTTGGATGTGGCACGTCATACCACATGTCGAATCGGGAAACGTCTTATCCTGAGAGTCTGGCCAGGTTTTGACTAGGACCATATTATTATCGTCGTCCTACTGAGAGGATTAGAGCCTTATGTGTGCGAAACGTCATATCGCACACAGTTCAGGGAAACGCCTTATCCCGTGGACATGTTTGTCTAGGTCATGAGTATACGAAACGTCTTATTGTATACGGTTCAGGGAAATGCCTTATCCCGTGGACTTACCTTGACTTGTCTTGATATTGTATATGGTGATAGTGCGTGTCATTTACCGTGAGAGTTATATTGCTATATTTGTATGTTTGGATGGTTGATTATAAGATTGGATTATATGTGAATATTGGGTTGGATTCTTGTATGAAATAGATGATTATATTTGTTTTGTATGCGGGTTACCTTATCAATTATATGCCACTAACGGTGCGATATAAGCCCTAGAGTGTATATAGTTGCCTAAGGGTGCCATTCCCGAACCGATTCATAACATGATGCTTATTGTTTGGTATTTCACATGCTTATATCATATTATCTTGAAATGTATGTTTGTACTTCACATGATTCACTTGTATATAAGATTCTACATGTTTAGTTGTTGTTTTTGTATGTTTACTTGTGATATGGCTGGAAGAACCCTGAGTTACTCCCCACTGACTGTGGCATTCATTTTTAATGAATGAATAGGTTGCAGGTTGGTGTTTGCATGGGGTTGTGGTAAGTGAGCTAGCGAGCATATTGCTTATAGCGATTCACCCTTAGCGTGTAGTTTATATTAGTTTATTATCTTTACTGTGTTTTATCAAGGCATCAATGTCCCTTGTATTTATTTAATATACAATTTGTATAAACAATTTATTAAATTAAGTTTTGGTTTATATCATAGTTACATTCGCGGTTTTGCTTTTAAAGTTTTTAAAACCTCATATTTTCCGCTGCAAATCTATGTGTTTACTTAACTGTGAAATCGCGGGGTATCACAGTTGGTATCAGAGCTATAACGCTCCCGACGCACATTCGTGCACCGCAACCTTAAATAACTTGACCAATGAATAATGAATGAGAGATGGGTAGTCTTAAGGACCTAAGTTGGTAGTCTTTGGTGTGCTTTCTTTTGGTTGTTAGGTTCTAACTTGTTTGTTGATTGGGTTGAGTGATGTTATGTTTATTTGTATCTACTGTCTTGAGGTGGATCATGTGTTACCTAGAAGAAGTATCCTCCACCGTAGATTGAAGATTTACAAGCCTAATTGAAGTGTATTTCTTCCTCATCGATGATTTCTCTTGTCCATCATGTATCTTGCTCTCTTCCTTCTATCTAGGTGCTTCTTTACCTTATAACTTCTTTTCCCCTTGGAAATAAGTCTTGTTACTTTCCTCCTTCTTACCCATTTGTACCTTCAACTTCCTCATGCGACCTTTTGTGGACACCATACTCTTTTTTTGTGGTGTATTATACTTGGTCGGAAGAATTTTGAACTTTGTGGGATGTTAGTGTTAGTTAGAATGAAGTTAGGATTTGAGGTAAATGGTGTAGATCTTAGTTCACCCTATAAGGGTGACTGGTTGTATCCCTGAGGAAAGGGTGGTAAGATAAGTTTGATGATTTTAATGCTTAATGCTTGCCATGACTCATGGGTGAATAGTTTCATGGTATTTGATGGTGTAAGGTTGAATGAGTTGGCTAGGACTTCTTAACCCATTAGTGATTTAATCTTTTGAATTTATGAGATTGGATTACACCTGGAGGTGTAAAATGCTTTTGAGACTAAGTGACGTCTTGCGGAATCTAGTATGGTGTTAGAGTATAGGCTTGATGGAAAAGTATATGGCTATAATTCATGAATTTATGTTACTCTTATTCTGGATTTTGCGTCTGGTCGGATGCTAGAACTCGTTACTGGAGACGTCTAATAATTAGTTCTACACTTATCAGCGTACGATTTTATTTTATCTTGTCTTCACTTTGGAATGTTAGTGTTCTTGTGTGCACGACAAGAGTTATTTCTTTCCCCAAGAAGAGACTGGCGTCATCGAAAAAATTTCTTATACACTTTTGGAAAAATGTCTTGTTGTTGAAATATCATGTCCATGTAAATGCTTTGGATGCCAAATTCGAGAATCCCATTTCCGTACTTCTAGCTTTAGTTTTCTACTTTCAAGTTTCGAGGACGAAACTTTTTAAAATGAGGGTTGATTGTAACACCCCATATTTTATAATAACGAGTAATTTACTAAATTCGTGAATTTACTAAATTCGTCTTTTACTTTTATAGGTTAAAATATTTTAAGTCGATAAATTATGATTTCGTGGCTGTAAATTAATGTTAAAGAGAATTTAGTTTAGTTGGGTAGAAACCGTCTCATTTCAGTCCGTTATGAGTTCATAATCAGATTCTACGCAAAAATCCAAGTGAGTCGACCCGATATGAAATTTGGGCTTTCTACTATTTATCTTTTCAAAACAAACCCAAAAAAACGCCCTTCCTTCCTCCTTAGATTTTCAGCACATTTCTCCTCCTTCTCCTTCTTCTTCCTCAACACAAAACACCATTAAAACTCCATAACTTTATAATCTTAAGACGGGATGCCATTTCTCCGTCTCTCAACGAAACTTGACGATTTTTACCTTAATCTTCTCCTCTCATCCCCCTCTTTCTTTTCATAACATAGACTATCCATTTCCTCCAACTTTTTTATAAAACCCATTTTCTACATCTAAATTTAAGACGAGCATAACTTCTTCGTTTCTTAACGTAATTCAATTTCGTTTAATGTTTCGGAATCCTCTCACCATCCTCTTTCTTACTAGCTAATAAAAGATTGAAGATTGTAACGTTGTTTTAAGACCGTCTTTCACCATATTTCGGGTTTGGGGTCTCGTCGCTTTATTTATCGAGAAAAGATGTATTTTGCAGATTTTGGGTCAAAGAGTTCATGTGGGTTGATGGTTAGCTTGGGAATCGAAGATTCGTAGTGCTAATCGAGGAAACGGCGATGGGTTATTCTATATCAATATATGTCTTAAGTGTAAATTGTAGTTTTATTTAGTGAAACATGAATTCTATGCCTTAATTCTATATGGATATGTGTTAGTTATTCATTCATATGTGTAAATTATTCTCATATTCTTATCTTTCACTAATCTTATACTAAGTTACATTTATGTTGTTAATTATGTCTACTTATCATGCTTGCACTTGAGTTGGGTAATAAATGTGCCCTTGTTTGCCTTAATTGATGTTATCTAAAGATTGGTCATGATTAGAATGCATTAAATGTGGTTTGTTGTTGATAAATCTTGTTTGGATTAAATCGGTATCAAAGTATTTGGAGTATTTGTTGTTGTTGAACGTTGTTTTTCTGGGCGTGTTGTCCCAGCCGGCCCACCGGCCGCCGGTCACCCCAACCGGCTACAAGCCCCTGTAGTTAAATTAGACAAATTTAATGATTTTGGTGTAGCGTAAGTCCCAGCCGGCCCGACCGGCCGCCGGTCCCCCGAACTGGCTGGCCACCCCTGTAAGTTTTGGTTGTTAATTTGTTAGACTGTGTTTCTCAGCCGCTACACCCGACAGCCGGTCCTACCAGCTGGGACTCCTCCTCTTCCCCTTTTCTTCACTTTTTCAAATTGACTTGTGACCCTAGCTGGGTAGCCGGCCGCCGGTCACACCCACCGGCTGGGAGTCCCTGTAAGTTATCATAGTTGGTTATTGTTGTCGTGGTGCCAGCCGGGCACCCTGCAACTGGTCCACCTGACCGGCTTTGACCCCTGTGTCCTTTTTCTCATTTCTTTTCTATTTGTCTTTACTTGTAACAGTTTGTATGGTTTGTTTATCTTATAAATCTACATAATGACTTTAGATATTCTTGTTTAGAATATTTATTATCTCACACGCCCCTTTTGAGGTGGTTTTGACTTATGTTATGTTTTGAATCTCATTTAATGACGGTTTTGAACTCTCATTTCCCTGTCAAACTTTATACTCGTTAGACATAAATGTCGAACCGATGAGGTGTAACCGTGATGATGTTGTGCATTTGTTTAGTGGGGATATAACGAAGTTGTTAGGAGGTGAACGCAATGTGTTGATCGACCTAACCGTCAAATGTTGTATCCTTGCCTGGTAGTGTCATTGCATGTAGCGCACTTGCTTGACGATGAGTATAGATCTCTTTCCGCCTTATCGAAACTTGACGATTTTTACCTTAATCTTCTCCTCTCATCCTCCTCCTTCTTTTCATAACATAAAATATGCATTTCCTCCAAAATTTTTTATAAAACCCATTTTTCTAGATCTAAAGTTATGACGGGCATAACTTCTTCGTTTCTAAACGTAATTCAATTTCGTTTAGTGTTTCGGAATCCTCTCACCATTCTCTTTCATTCTAGCTAATAAAAGATTGAAACTTTTAACGTTGTTTTAAGACCGTCATTCACCATATTTCGGGTTTGGGTTCTCGTCGCTTTATTTATCGGGAAAAGATGTATTTTGAAGATTTTGGGTCAAAGAGTTCATGTGGGTTGATGGTTAGCTTGGGAAACGAAGATTCGAAGTGCAAATAGATGTAACAGTGATGGGTTACTCGATATCGATGTAACGGTGATGGGTTACTTGATACCAAATCTCCACAATTGTAATATCCAATTTTAAACTATCAAGCATAATGACTAAAATCACGAAACAACATGGGTATAAGGATAATACAATAAGCATGGATGAGATTTACATGGCGGCGTAGCATGAAAGACTTTAAATGATCTTTTCGGCTCTTGCATGATCTTTTG
>JAIUZE010046679.1:0-16388 GCA_022085475.1 Heliosperma pusillum
AAATGCTTCCTACAAAATATAAACATTGTTATTAAAAATATCTACAATATTGGTTAAACATTCAAAAAATTGAACTTATTGTAAAAATACAAAAATGCTTGAAACTTACATATAATTCCTTAGCTTTTGGTTTGATCCAATATCTTCTATTGTCTTCGAGCCGGGAATGGGTGTCAAGGAAGAGCTCCGGAGCTGTGGGCGTGTTAGCTTTTTTCTTCTTACCCTTCTAAAAGAAAAAATTAAAGACTTGTATAAGAAAATTTTAATAATAAAAAGAATTTAAGTTATAATTTTCAAATGGAGGAAAAAGTGGAAATTATAACTTACACCCAAAACTAGGCTAAGGAAAGATCGAGATCCTGCTTGATGCGACGGCTCAGCCGCTCCATCTTTCTTTCCTCCTTTTTTATTTTTGGATGCTTGGGCCGACCTAGCCTGAAACTCCTCAGTTTCACGATACTTAAGCATATCTTCATATGCACCACCTACAAGTTAAATAAGTATTATAATAAAATATGATAAAATGTGTAAAAATATAACTATATATATACAAATAACAAAAACAATTAAATACCTCTCATATGCTCCGGCTCCTTCTTCCTCTTGACAACCTTATACATGTTCTCCCTTAACCGTCTAGTGCACGTCTCATTGTACCTTTGACGTACAATATACTCTATTCCGGCCGGCCAGTCAAATGTTTTCTACAATTTAAAAGGTAAGTATTAGTAAAATAAATTATTAATTAAAAACTATAATAATATAAGAAAATATAAACAAAAATAATATACCCTAAAATTATAGAACCACTCCTCTTTTTGTGCAGAGGTAGCCTTGGTCCAACAAGTAGGAGCAACTCCCGTCATCTTCATCTTTGTACTCTGAGTACAACCGCGTACAACCTTTTGAGACGAAAACCTGAAAAATAAATTATGGAATAGTATGCATTTATGGTAAATAATAATGTAATATAATTATAAACTAATAAATTAAAGACATTGGTGGTTGTCGTACCAAAACCCCGCGGGATCAAGTATCATCTTCCCTTCCGGCGTGAACTGGATCGTCTCCGATGTCATTGGTCGATTCCTCGACCACTACCGGACTCTGCTGATCAATAATCTCCATCTCCTCCTCGTCGACTGAAGAAGTACGACGGCGTCTGTTTGAACCGCCGCCACGTTGTCTACCTCGACCTCCTGCCATCTACAAGTACACAAATATTCAAATTGTTAGAAACGGTTAATAACATAAAAAAACAAACATAAGCTGTTAATAACATAAAAAAGCATCAAATAATATAAAAAACTTAATTAAAATATATATAAATATATCTTTACCCAATTAATCATTATCATCATCAAATTCGTCCTCATCATCATCACCAATTGATTCATTCTCATTATCACTATCAACACCACCATCACCGTCAACTTGACCATCACCATCCTCGTTCTCTAAACCTTCACCCTCTTCATTTCCATTCTCATGGATGTCCTCATCAGGTGGAGACAACAAAAACCCGCTAGATACTATTTCTTCTTGAAAAAAAGTTGTATCTACTTGTGAGCGTGCTTTTGTCTTAAAAATTGCACACCACTGCTTTTGATTTCGCTAGAGGAAAGTAAGTTACGGGATTTTCGGGTATTGGTTTCTTACTCTTTTCACCTCTCTTTTTTTCATTCTTTCCCTTTTTACCTTTCAAGACAATACTTCCCTCAATTGTCTTATATCTAGCCTTTTCACATTTACTACACTTGTCAAGTAAAGCATCATCCTTTCAAAAGAGCATACATCCATCGGGACATGCATCAATCTTGTAATGCGGAAGTTCTAGACCTTTCACTACTTTTTTGGTATTGTAGAATGATCGGGTCATGACATTATTATCGGGGATAACATCCTCAATCAAAGAAGCAATGCCATCAACCCAAGTAAATGGCAAATTGTACTCACATTTCAAAGTTACTATCCTAGAGGCGGCTTCTAACAATGACATTTTGCTCCCTTCATATAATGGTTTTTCACTCGCCTTTAACATATCAAAACAGGCTTTTGCTTGTGGGTGTGGTTCTTCTTCACTCATTGGTATATGATCATTATTGAAAATATTAGACTCAAATGCATCAACTACCATATCTCTATATGGGTTCTCATTTTGTGGGATTTGAGATTGTTCGGGAAGTGAAAAATATGATTCTCCATGAGAAATCCAATTGTAGTAGTTTGGACAAAAACCGTTTGTATAAAGATGTTCTTGAACCTCAATGTCATGTAGATATCTCATGTTTTTGCATTTAATACAAGGACACCTAAGTTTCTTTGCTACTAAATCATACTCGTCTTGTTGTCTAGCAAATTCAATAAACTCGGCAACCCCCTTTATAAATCTAGCGGTAGGACGTCTTTTCTTATCAAGTTTATCTTCGTACATCCATGTACGTTCCAACCTCTTCATTTAAATCTAAACATTAACCCACACAACAATAATTACAACAATATTGATTATCAATTATTACTACCTCTAGGAACATATCTATTATCAATAATAAACCAAACAATAATATTGTCAACATGGATACTAACTATACTAAAATTAACATATCACTAATTAAACTACTATCATTCTAATTAATAACATTGTCAACATGGATACTAAACAACTATCAAACTAATATTATCAACATGGATATTTGTTATTAACAATATACTAACATAATACATACACACTTTAATTATAAAATCCTAACATTCTACTCCCTCCATCACAATTATTTATTTGCCTTTTGATTAAAACAACCATAAAAAATAATTTAAAGGGCAAACCAATGAATAAGACGGAGGGAATACTAACTTTCTACCATCAATAATACTCCCATTTATACTAATTTAGTCAATCAACAATCCTAACATCATCAAAAACACCAATACATTGTCAATTACAACCTCGATTAACATAATGTTAACAATTTCACAAAACCACCAATTTATATAAACCCTAACCATCAACCTACACAAACCCTAACTAACTAACCATTAGAACTTTGTAAGCATCACAAATTATACATAAACATCATAATACTAATTACAATCATAATACTAATTAAAATCATAAAATAAACAAACAAACAAGCTAAGGAATTAGATTTAGGAGAGCAAAATCGCACCTAATTAAGAAAAAGTGACGGAAATAGAATAAGAGTCGGAGTTTGTTGGTGAGGACGGTGGTGATATCGGTATAGCTAGTGTCGTAGTGGTGGTCGGAGAGGTGGTTAAGGGAATGGAGTAGTAGTGGTGGCGAGTTTGTAGAGGGAATAGGGGTTTCGGGTGTTTTGAAGAAATTTGGGGAAGTAGAGAGTGGCGGATTAGTTTCGCGATTCTGGAATAATACACAAATTGGCGACTGAAAACGTAGTCGCCAATTTGGCGACTGATTTCAGTCGCCAAATGGCTTATCAGTCGCCAATTTGGCGACTGAAATCAGTCGCCCGCGTTTTTTTAATTAAAATCTGAGGATTGTTTCAGTCGCCAAATTGGCGACTGAGATCAGTCGCCTTATTCTATTTTCAGTCGCTAAATTGGCGACTACTTGTATCAGTCGCCTTATAACAGTCGCCTGAAACAAGTTTTCTTGTAGTGGTCATTCGTGATAGAATGAAAGCCGCTCAAGACCGTCAAAAGTCTTATGCCGATATTCGAAGAAGGCCGCTAGAATTCGAGGTGGGAGATAAAGTATTCTTGAAGGTATCTCCAATGAAGGGTGTTAAACGGTTTGGTGTTAAGGGTAAATTGAGCCCGAAATACATTGGACCCTTTGATATTGTGGAAAGGATTGGTGCAGTTGCTTATAAGTTGGAATTGCCGCCGAATTTGGCTAAGGTTCATGATGTTTTTCATGTTTCTCAATTGAGAAAGTATGTTAGTGATCCAAGCCATGTCTTTCAAGTTGAATTGCTCGAGCTTGAACCGAATCTATCCTTTGAAGAGAAGCCGATCCGTATCCTAGATCGTAAGGATAGAAAGTTGAGAAGTAAAGTAGTTCCGTTGGTGAAAATATTGTGGAGAAGTGCTAATGTCGAAGAAGAGACTTGGGAAACCGAAGCTTCTATGCGTAGTAAATATCCGAGTCTTTTCGAGTAAGGTATATTTTCTTTCCCTCAAGTTTCGAGGGCGAAACGTTTTAAAAGGTGGGGTGATTGTAACACCCGGAAATGTACCCTATTTTTATAATGAAAATATTTTACGAATACCTTTCAGTAATTTTAAGTTTTAATTTAGAATTTATTATTCCGAGTCGAATTTAGAATTTCCGAGTTCGTATTTGGAGTTTCCGCGAGATTCCATGAGAATCCCGTCTTTAGGCGAGTTTGACTTTTTGTTGACTTTTACTCATACATACTCATACTCCCCCCTTAACCTATTTCATTCAACACAAACACAAAACCCTTTCTTCTTCCTTAAGAAACCTTGCCTCCCTCTTTATTTTCGATCTTTGAATCATCGTATCTCCTTCGTTCTTTGATAAAATTCGCGTAAGTTCGTCTCATTCTCCTCCCCTTACCTTCCTCTATCCGTATTGATGTTAAAATCATCGTCTTTCTCGCTTTTCAAGCTTTCCGTCTTTCTCAAGATGAATTTTATTCATCTTTTATGATCTTTATGTAGGTGGTGACCTCCAAGATCCCGACAAAGACTATTACCTTATTGAAGAGGAGCTTGACGATTAGTAAAGACGCTTGAAGGTAACGGTGAAGGGTTACTCGATATCATTTACGTGTTTCACATGCTTTATATGCTAGAAATCGTATTAGAATACGATTAGGAAGCCTAGAATCCATAGTATGATTAATGAATGTTGTTATATGATGAATGTTGATGATATATATTGATTGTTGATGATTATTAGAAGTATATTTGAGAATTGAATTGAATTGGTTAAGTGAGCAAGGCTCACGGGTGAAGGGGTGTTCCCAGCCGGTCGACCGGCCGCCGGTCTGACCACCGGCTGAGAACACTCCAGTAACATTTTTGAAAAATTTGGAATTTATATGAAGAGGTGTTCCTGGCCGGCCCACCGGCTGCCGGTCCATCGACCGGCCTGGAGCACATTTCTCTGTTTTCTATGATTTTTGATTTTTGCCTTGTGTTCTGAGCCGGCCCACCGGCCGCCTCCCTCCTGACCGGCCTGGAACATGGCTGTGATCTTTTCCTATAATTTCTAAAACTCGTAATTATTAATAGTTCGCATGATCCGTTTATCGTATAATTTTACGTGGAGTCTTATAATATTCATGTTTTGGATATATGATATTTCATTCGCTTGTATCACATGTTTTGTGACGGTTTCTGCTATGTCCCACTTTGAGTCGGTTTTTACAAATGATACGGTTTGAGCACTATTTTGTCTTGTGCTTTGTACTCTCATTTCCTTGGCTACCTTCCGTTCGTAAGGCTGGAATGTCGGAACGGAGAGGTATCCTACTGCTTAAATGCATGTGTAGTGGGCCTACGATGACGTTGTTGGGAGTTGAACGCATTTCGTTGATCGACCCGGCCGTCAAATGTTGTGTACTTGCGAGGTGGTGTTATTTGCATGTAGCGTACCGCTTGTTATGTGGCTTGAGCTCTTTTCCGCCTCTTTCGTGAATTATCGACCGAATTTGGTGGTACTAGGCGTCTATGATGGACCGTAGTCTTGGATGCGAAACGTTATCGCATGGTCGAATCGGAAAACACGTTATTCCGAGAAGTATGGCCAGGTTTTAGATACGGAGCGGAGGAGGAGAGTGATTTTCACTTCTTCACTGCATTTCCTTTTTCCACCGGAGGAATTAGTGCACATATAAGAAACTGTGATCGTGTATGCGTCGGGAAAATGATTATCCGGGATGCCTGTTAATCATACTTCCAGTACACGATGTAAGTGCGTTTCATTTACCGTGAGAGTTGTCGTCCTGTGTCGTTCTTGAATGCGTGATTTCATGACATTATTCATGGTCATTGCATGATTGGACACCGTCATTATCTTGGTTCGTGAATGGATGATAATATGTTGGATTTTAATGTGATATCGCATGACTGACTTGGTTGTATGCGGAGTCTCAATCTTATCAAACTTATACCGCTAACGGTGAGATGCAAGCCCTAGTGAGCGTATTCGGTTGCCTAAGAGTGTCTTTCCCGAGTCTTGAATAACATGATGGTTTCGGATTTGATTTCCATATGATCTTATCATTATTTATCGTATTGCCTATTTCCCCTTATCGTTTCTCACATGTATATCTATATATGCATGATTTTACTTTTGTATTTCCTTATATGTACGTTTAATGTGATATGGCTGGGAGAACCCGGAGTTACTCCCCACTGATTGTGGCGTTCATGTTTTTCATGAATGAACATGTTGCTTGCAATGGATGCCTTTTTGCTTTGACTATTTTGGGTTCGGGTGTGAGCTAGCGGGCGTTGTCCCTGGAAGTTTTCACCTCTAGACGATATTAGCTAGTTTTGCTAAACACTTGTTCTTTGCTAACATTTTAAGAGACCCTGTCTCTTTGTGGTATTTCCGTATTTAGTTTGTAATATTTTGACACTCCTCATTTTATTTAACTTGCATGTATAAAAGTTTTTAAAACTACCTATTTCCGCTAGATAATTCACATGCTTGTATGTTTTATATTTCCGCATTCGCGAGGGTTGTCACAAATACTCTCTTAGTTCTCTCTTTTATTCTCTCTGTTTGTTCTAGTAAACTTTAGTAGTTTTTGATCTTTTAGAAGGGTTGTAAGAAAGAGTTTGGTTATTTGTGATATTTTTATTAGTATATTGGGTTGATATTACTCCATTCTAATCCTCTATTCTAGTAATATTTCTGGCCTTTTTTAGTTTCTTATCATTTCTTATCATATAGTCTTTAGTTTATAACATAATCTAAGTTCTTGTTCATATAATTCTATTGTTGTTATTGTGTCTTTTTAGTCATTGTTATCATCTTAATCTTGCCACCATTATAAACTTTGTATTGCATTCATACATCATCCATGAGTAGTCTAATTCATCTTAATATGACAATTGTTTTATCTTGTTTAAACATGAGTGAGTAATCCTAATCCTAGGGGAACAGAGGAGTCATGTATGATTTGTGATTATTGTTGGAAAGAAATTATTGAATTTTGTACCATTGTTCTATTGCATGCTTGGATTGTATTGCTAGTTGATGATTCTTGATCTTAATCTTTGACTAAAATCTGATGTTCTTTCCTAAGTTCAAACTAGTATACATGAAAACTCGCTAGATCTTGTACTATGGTAGCAACATATCGAAAGATGTTGTAGGACCTAAACAATGAATCAATTGCATGATTTCTAAACTCCAACTTGACATTAACTAATCTAAATTTATGAAGCTATCTCCCGAGACATTCTTTATCTTTATTATAATCATAACTTTCATTGTGTTTATGTCTTTATTCTATTTACAAACCATCCAAATCAATATTTGTTCCAAGGTAGTTAATCATCACAAGATTATTATAACAAGTAACTCTCGTTTCACCGAGATTGACCCCTTACTTCCCTAGTTCAAGGGTAAATTTATCTTTGATTTGGGTACACGACAACCCTATCACAAACCCGTATCGTAGTTCGACAACCTGGTGGCATCTTAGCTTTTCTTGCTGTTTGATACCCATTAACTGTTGTACTTTTGCTGAATAGGAATTCCATTAGGAATACTTTTATTCTGCTGGTTGTAAATTGTAGCTCAGTCATGTCGAGCTCCATACTGCTGTCAAATTGTAGCTTAGTCTTGTCGAGCTCCATACTGCTGTCAAATGTTTAGCTTTTTGTATGGAGTTGCATAAGGCTGTCAAGTGCTTCTTTGATCTTCGATCGTTCTTTGCTTTGGGCCTCTTATAGAGTTCCATCTTGCAATGGTTCTAAAATCTCTAAATTTTAGAGCCCCCAATTTAAAGGTTCATCAATGGTCTTTGAAGCCTACGGCTTCAGAGCCTCCAGTTTGCAATGGGTCTAAAGCCGCATACTTTAGAGCCCCAATTTGGAGTGTACCTGCAATTCGTAAGTACAAATATTAACAAATGCTTCGCATTAAGTAAAACACATAGCATAGCTTGAGTTCATGAAATTTCTAAATGACTGATTTCGAGAGAAAGGAATGTTCTTAGAACTTGGAATGGTTTGTTTTTCAAAAATTTTAAAAATTTCAGATTTTTGGAATTTCGCTTCGGAAATGGAATTCTAAGAATTTGCAGGTAGAAAAAATTGGAATTTCGCTTCGGAAATGGAATTATTAGAATTCGCAGGTAGAAATCAAATTGGAATTTCGCTTCGGAAATGGAATTATTAGAATTCGCAGGTAGAAACCAAATTGGAATTTTGCTTCGGAAATGGAATTCTTATAATTCAAAAGAAGAAATCAAATTGAAATTTCACTTCGAAAATGGAATTCTTAGAATTCGCAAGTGTAAAATAGAAAGGAACCCTTAGGATTCAAGAGAATTAGACTGTCATTCTTACGTGAAATTTAAAATTTCTGATAAACAAATTGAAAGAAATCCTTAGGATTCGAGGGAATTTTAAATTCCTAGAGCATAGATGACTCGTATTAAAAAAGGAACGCTTAGCGACGTAAGACATGGATTTTTAGGGGCATATCCCACTACCCATAAAAAAAAAGGAAATAAAATCTGTAAGTGTGCATACTGTGCATTTTAAATGCGACTTAAGTGTTTTGCATTTTAAATTCGACTTCAATATTTTGCATTTTAAATGCGACTCAAAATGTGTAGTTATTCAAATGCATTTTAAATGCGACTAAAATAAATGACATTGTGAATTTAGACTCGAATTGAGACAAAGTCTCACTGACGGATATAGTCTTAAATGTGCCGGCTCTTTCAGAACGGACGGACAGATCACGTGTACCATATATGGGTAGAGGGTATCATAATCTCCCAAGCAAATCTTTGTTAAAACGCAGACCAACTATCAAATTAAGAATCTTTGTCAATACCGCCAGATAAAGCTCATTCTGAGACTTGATAATTCACGCATCTTAATCTAGATGCTCATCCCAGCCAAAATCGAGTACTAAGACTGACTCAATTGAAGGTGACTTTATTTGGGTTTAGTTAAGACCCGTAAGAAAATTTGTGACTTTAGGACAAGGGGTCCCCAGACATCGACAAGATGAAGGGGTGGATGATTGAATCCTATTCTGAAGGACTGCCTACGTATTCGCGTAGAGCGAACTCAAACCCGACGTAGTTCGGACCTACGTGCACAAAGTTGTTAATGTTGTTTGTGTGTAGACACCCAAATATTTCACCTAGGGAATCACGTTGTATCCCGTTCTAGCCTGCAAGGTACTGTTAAATCCCGTGTCTGGGTTCGTGTAAAAGGTTGTGATGTTTTGTGATGTGGAGCTTCGTAATAACCGATATTCATGGTGAACCATCAATCTAAAGGTTTGTTTTATGGTGTTGAGGCCAAAAGCTTATGGCTTGTAATGTGGTTGGAAATGGTGTTTCGGGTTTGATGGAATCCGAGTACAAATGGGTTGGAAGATGATTGATAATACTATATTTTATCGGTTTTTGACCCACATTTTATCCCTTATTCGATCGAATTAATAACTCGGGTTGGCATTATTTACTTATTTTAGAATAAAATAAAATATTATTGGTTTTATGTTAATTTGTGTCGATCTATATTACTTTTGGGATTTGGTACTGTTTCCGTTACTTTATTTTGTAGGTACCATGTATAGCGATAAATTAGTAAATAAGACGGGGTTGAAACGAACTTAAACATTGAATCATTTGCAAGAAAAATCCAGATTGGCCTTTTATTTACCAAGATTACACTCCCCTTTTCCATTCTCTTTCGTTGGAATTCACCAGTCACCACCAAATACAAAAATTCAATCAACAAAACACATTGCCATGCTTGCCTACTTTTATTACCATCACTTCAATTACCTTATATCACCATACATCTACATCATCACCCCATTACCTTCCATCATGATTCACAATCAATTTCACTCATAAATACATTGTGGCACTATTTTCCATTCACCTATCTTCGTTTGAAACCCACTAACCCAACATCGGAGCTCGTCCTCCATGGCTGTCGTGCCTCAATGGTGACCCACCACTCACACCACCATTCGACCCGGCCACCTGCAACTTCATGGCCAGATTCGTCATTGTAATACCCTGTATTTCTATATGTTGGAGGACTCGACCGAGTAGGGTTTACTGGACCGAGTACATAGTGTGCTCGGCCGAGTATAGGCTACTCGACCGATTGAATTTGGCTGGTGTCTTTTGGGTGCTTCTGATCTCGCGTACTCGGGTGAGTGACATCGGCACTCGACTGAGTGAGTCGTACTCGACCGAGTACATATTGTACTCGGCCGAGTACGACGGTTTTCGGGGTTAGATCGGACGAGTGATTAAAGGGTTATTATGAGGAATTAGTTTATAATTTACTCTTACGCTTTCATAATCTCAAACCCTAGCTTCCAAATCCTCTCTTATTCCTCAAGTGGCTTTTGATCATCTCTTGCCGGATTCGATTGTTCCATTGCCTTGATTTAATTCTTTGGTAAGTATAAATGTTTATGATTCACTTGTGATTATTTTTGTAACCCTAATTGAATTGGGGGAAAAAGGGGGATGAGTTTGTATTGATTATGTGATTGTGATTGTTAGAAGGGGGCTTCGTAGAGGAACGCTTCTGATTACTTGTGCTTTTTGCGGATTTCAATAAGGTAGGGTTACCCTACTCATTATTGTATTATTAATCGTTGTTTATAAGATGTTATATGTTCTTGATATGTGATTGATGATGGTGTTGATGAAGGTCGGGTTTGGGGTTGTTGACGATGGTTACTTGGTTACTATAGTTACTGTGTTTGGTGATTCCGTTGCAAGATAGATCATACCCCAAGTTCGCCCCCGTGGTTATCCCGCCACGTGGGGGATGTGAACATTAATGATCTGGGTTCTCTCGCTGCGGTGAGAGGGGCTTTCGACGACTGTGGCTGCGGTCCAGGGTCAATAGGTGGTTTTGTAGAGCATGCTGGTTTCTCTTTCCCTTGTCCTTATCTTGGACGTTGGTCGGTATATGCGAATACTGACCCCTTTACTGTTTTACAAAACTGTTGTGATCCATTGGGGGATGGTGAGCAGGTGATCACATGTAATCGTTAGAGTTTCGATGAGATCGAAGATGGGATCACTTATCGAGTCTAGATTCCGCTTTGCATTGGAGTCTTAGATATTTGACAAGCATTCTTTATACATTTTTTTTATTGATTTGGAGTTTGATCAGATGGTATGCCACATGTTTTGGGATTTGTATTGACATTTAACATTGATTAAATAATGTCGTTTCCTTTATTTCGTGTTGTGATATTTACTACCTCGGGCAACCGAGATGGTAGCACTTCCGTGTGCTAAGGGGCTCTTGTAAGGCACCTTGTTATATAGGGGTGTTACAGTCACCGCTACAGTCAACCCGAAACCGAGCACATGAGTCATTTGAGTTGAAGAAGAAGAAGTGCAGCAGGAGCTCACCCAGGGGGTCTTGATGATCCAACCACAAACAAGACAAGCTTGACCCCTCAGATGGAAGCTAGAGTTACAAGGTCCAAACAACAAGTTATGACAAGCCAAGACCAAGCCATGCCAAGCTACAAAAGTGAGGGAGACAGTCCAAGGTTCAGCAACCCATGCCAAGCCCCAACACAACCCACATTACCCACACAAAACAGAAACAGAGCCATTCAGGCCCAGACAGACCATTTAACAAACCCTGCATCTAGGAGGTACACCAGGGCATCCCAACCACCCCCACTATGGCCTACCATCAAGACAACCCTCTAAGCTACAAGTTTGCCCAGGACAAACCATTTTGAAGTCTAGCAAAAACCCATGAAACAGACACCCCAAAGCTAGAGTCCAGTAAGCAGCATAACAGAGGTAGTACATGCTCAGATGATGTTTTCTTTTGCTTAAGTCAACTTGTCTTCATCTAAGGCAGGTTTATCTACGTCCTCATAAGAGTGGAGAGTTCCAAGGAGCAACAAAACACCCAGAGCAAAGCACAAGACAACAAGAACAACAGATTTCCATTTCAGGAAAACTCCAAAAACTGCTTTATTTGCTTTTGTTCAGTCTGTTTTCTTTTGTGTTTTGTGTCTGTTCTTTATAGTTGTTGAGCTCGTCCTATTGTGAGGCTCTTAATTAATGTCAGTAGAAGTAGTTTAGATCCTAAGCTGGCCCTTGGATGATCCATACATCCAATGGCTCACAAGATATCAGCCTCTCTATATAAGGAGGTCTTTGTATGTTGTTTCAGTTAGACTTTATGAATGAATGAATTAAACTTTGAGAAATCCCTCAAATTTATCAAACTTGTGCTAAGAGCTGTAGTTTGAAACAAGCCTGATACATCTCCAAGGTGATTGATCAGTGCCTTGTCTTGTGAGTCAAGTTATATCTGTGCTTTGCTGTGGTTAACTTCCTTGCTGTTTGAGATTAGTCTAGGGTGTTTGTGCTTTGCTGTAACAGTTGAAAACTGTCTCTAAAACCAGTCTTTGAGTCCTTTCTCTTGTGCCTTGCTGTAGAGGAGTGTCTCTAAGTCATATCCCTTGAGTTTTCAGCTAAACAGTTCACCCTCTCTAAAACAACATCCATTTGTTACTTGACTTTGTTCTCAGTTTGAGTCAAGCTACTCAAGTTTCATTAAAACTTGTAAAACTTAGTAGTTTACACTCCAAATTGGTTATCAGAGCTTTGGTTGAGAGTCTTAGTGAGCTCATTTTCCTTAACTACATTTTAAAAACACAAAAATAACCCAATGAGTGAAGAGAGACTAGCAGGAGTAGAAGCAAGGATGGAGGATCTGGCTGGGATTGTAACCACCCTAACCAGAACCCTGGACCAGGTTATAGGCAACCATTTGCTTGCTGGAGGAAGAGGTAGAGGACGTGGAAGAGGCCAAGGAGGAGGCAGAGGAAGGCCACCTGATGATGAAGAGTATCCAGACTCAGATGACTCAACAAGAAGCAGAGCTTCCATCCACAGGAACACAGACAAGCATCTTAAGGTAGATATCCCTGAGTTTTCTGGTAGTCTTAATCCTGATGACTTGTTAGAATGGCTTAGAGAAGTAGAAAGGATCTTTGAGTACAAGGGATACAATGATTCCAAGTCTTTTAAAGTAGCCATCCTTAAACTGAAAGGGTATGCTTCCCTTTGGTATGAGACTATGAAAGGGTTAAGGGCTAGGGAAGGTAAAGAACCCATCAAGTCTTGGACTAAACTGAAAAAGAAACTGTTAGACAAATTTGTTGCTAAGGATTACACCCAGGATCTGTTTATCAAGTTGTCTAAGTTGAAACAAGGAGACAAACCTGTTGAATCTTATCTGAGGGAGTTTGAACAACTCACCTTACAGTGTGATATAAATGAGAAACCTGAGCAAAGGATTGCTAGGTACTTAGAGGGTCTAGATAAGAACATTGCTAACAAGGTTAGGATGCAACCTCTGTGGTCATTTGATGATGTTGTCAACCTATCTCTGAGAATTGAGAAGATAGGGAAGACTAAGCCTGCTACACCAAAACCTGTTAGGCCTTTTCAAACCAGACCTTATAGTGGGTTTAGAGCCATGGATACCCCTAAGACAGCACCCCCACCTACCTTAGACAAGGGTAAGGGCATCATGGGTCAAAAGCCAAGCACTTCATTGACTGAGAACAGAATTAGGTGCTTCCAATGTCAAGGCTATGGACATTTCAGGAAGGATTGCCCTTCTAAGAAGACCTTAACCATAATGGAAGTTGAGGCTTGGGAGAAAGAGGGTCTAGTTGAGTATGAGAGGGATGAGCCTGAGGTTGAAGAAGTGGTGAGTGAGGAAGAAGAGTCTAGTCAGGAGGCAATAGTGGCACTCCCTGACACAGGCCACAGCTTAGTCCTATGGAGAGTAATGCATTCACAACAGATACCTTTGGAGGAGGATCAAAGGTCCCTCATTTTCAGGAGCAGATGTACCATACAAGGGAGGGTTTGTAACCTTATTATAGATGGAGGTAGTTGTACCAATGTGGCTTCTGTTACTATGGTTGATAAGCTGAAGTTGAGCACTCAAGATCACCCTCACCCCTATAAGTTGAGATGGCTGAGTAAGGGAGCAGAGGTTAAGGTGGATAAGCAATGCATGGTCCCTTTCTCCATTGGCAGTGTGTACAAGGATGAAGTATTGTGTGATGTGGTTCCAATGGATGCCTGTCACTTGCTATTAGGAAGGCCATGGGAGTTTGATAAAGGCTCCATACACCAAGGAAGAAGCAATACCTATTCCTTCAAGCATGGGAGCAGGAAGGTGACATTAGCCCCCTTGCCACCACATCAGAAGAGCTATGGAAGTCCAAGTATGGCTGAAGACTTTAGTGGAGTTGTATTTCTATCTGAGTCAGCAATGGTCAAAGAGTGTAGTGAGGAGCAACCTATAGTAATGCTGCTATCAAAAGAAGTTCAGGGAGAGGAGTCTAAGGTGATCCCTGCAGATGTTAAGCCCCTCATTGATCAGTTCAAGGAAGTGTTTCCAGAGGAACTTCCTGATGGTTTACCCCCTTTGAGAGGGATTGAACACCAAATAGACCTTGTGCCAGGGTCTGTACTACCTAATAGACCAGCATACAGGTGTGATCCCATGGCTACACAAGAGCTGCAGAAACAAGTTGGAGAGTTGATGAGTAAAGGGTTTGTTAGGGAATCTTTAAGTCCATGTGATGTGCCTGCATTGTTGGTTCCTAAGAAGGATGGGACTTGGAGGATGTGCATAGATAGCAGGGCTATCAACAACTGTTGGAGTAGGTGTCCTCCACAATAGTGCGCCACATAATAAATCTTATTATGGAATATAATTGGGATAAATATTGACTATATATATATGATTAGTCAGTTGATTAACGTAAATCAATAACGGTTGGCTAACTAGAGTTTGACGTTATTGTCGTTTGACGGCGGTGATCAACTGATCCCTTTCGGTCACACCTAAAGGATGAAATCCAAATAGTAACTAATTATTTGTATACGATACAGTTAATTAGTACATTACATATATTCGATATGTACGAGAGTTAATTGTTAGAAATTGAGTTAAGAACTCAAATTCGATTAAGCTTATTTTTCAATTATGCGATAATTGACTAATAAATTTATATCTTATTTTAATACGATTAAATAAGATTTAACTTAGTAATTAATCGTTAAATTACTAAATTAGTTGAGGTTTTGAGATAGAGGTAATTAGTTAATTATATTTACAAGGAGTTGTAAAATAAATTAACTAAGCATTGTGGGACCCATTATATATTGATATAATGGTAAAATATTACTTAAAATGTTAAGTACATATTATTTATTTAATTGAGTCATATAATTGTTATATGATCAAATTAACACTTAATTATACAAGATAATTAACCATATGATCAATAAGTATTTGTGAGACAAATATCAAAAATCAAAATGGACCAAATTAGGCCATAATGGACCGGTTTTGGAAGTAGTTACATGGTGATGATTTTGTTCTTATTTTTACTCTTTAGTTACTTTTTGAAAGTGACATAACAAGTATAAAACAATCATCATATTTTCTACAACACTCCACTCAAATGCATGTGAACAAATCAAACAAAATAAGAGTCCTTTTAAGGACTAGATGATCCGGCCTTATGGCCTTAAGAATGAACAAAAGTTGTTCATTTCATTACTTACTTGATTTTGTTCAATTGTCATACTTCTTTCTAAAATTCTTCCTCTCACTAAAAACTCTCAAATACTAATATTTACTAAGTATTAATAGTGTAGTAATATAGTCATAATATTAGTAGTATAATATCTATCTTATTATCTAGTTAATAATAAGGGTAGATTATTTGGGTTAATCCTTGGTGCCACTTCGAGGAGATCTTCACTTTGGAGATAGGTTGTGTTCATCCATATTTATAGCTCAAGAACAACAAGAAAGAGTTCTTGTTGTGCCCATATAATTTCCATATCAATGTGAGGAAATTTCTTCTTTTATATAAATGTCTTTATATTTGCATGCATGTTACATAGATCATTATAAACTAAATTAAAAATTAATTTAGTAATTAATTAGAGGAGTCTAATTAAGGTCTATGGACTTTCAATTGGTATCAGAGCTAGCTTGTAGCATGCATGTTCATTTTGGACATTTTTGTTAAAGTTATAAGATAACTAATAAATCAAAGATTTTGAGTTAAAATACGATTCTGACAAATATTTTTGGTGCATGTATACCTACTGACCTCAAAAAGTTTGTGG